>PQXL01000345.1:0-43448 GCA_004916875.1 Botrytis galanthina
AGGCGGGGATGGCTGAGGGAGAGGATGCGAGAGGGGAGTTTGGAGGTTGGGGATTGATGTTTATATCGGGAGAGAGCTCGGAAAGCTGCAAAGGTGGAGGATTTGAGTGACATTGTGAAGAAGGGTTTTTGTTATATTTGGAGGAGGGCTTTAGGTTTGATCTCTGTTCTGTGTGTGAAACGGAGATATGCGATGATAGAATGGCAGGAATGGTATCAGGATTCTCCTATTTGTATAGATAGAAATCGATTTGTGAGGTATAAAACAGATACCAATTGAAAGAAAGTTAATAGTAGAAGAGAGGAGTGTTTTTCGAGATGAAAGATCTTGATAGAGTAGAAGTTTGAGGAAGGCTACGGAATGGATTGCGATAAGGAAATTTAATTCCTTTACCGCTTTATGATTCTGCCGATATGACGAGGACAAGGCTGGGCAGGCGAGGCTGGGCAGGGCAGGGCAGGGCAGAGCAGATCAGATCAGATGGAAAAGCTTTGATATTTTATTGTTCTTAGCTACGTCTGGAAAGAAGAAAGAGTAAATGATGTGTGTGAGGGGTTGTGTTGAATGGAGGGTTAATACTGCTAGTGTTTGCTAGCGTTATAGATTTTCACAAGATTAGACTAGATGTAATAGCTGAGGTTATATGGTAGTCTTGTTTATTTGGTATAAAATACGACTATTGCTGCTGCTGCTACTACTTCTACTACTACAACTACTAGGTAGGTACTAGGTCCTGCTACCTGTCTACTAAGCTCTCTAGATTTCACCTGTGATTAGGTAAGGCCAGTAGTTTACTCACCGTCTTGACCTTTAAGGATTAGCTCCAACAATAAAATCCTTTGATTGGTGGCAAAACAAAGATGATTATTAAGCCGAGTAATTCACATAGCCTTCCCTTCCCTAGTAGTAATGACTAGTACAGTCTTTGAAAGATTCCATGCCAAATGTATTAAACCTTCATGAACCACTTCATTATTTGCTTTTCTTAAAGATCCGTTTCGACCTTTGATCTCTTGTACTTAAGGATCTATTCTCTTCCTCTTCTCACAATATCCTCACTATACTTTGACTATTAACTTTACCTTAACTTTACCTTAACTTTACCTTACCTTTTACCTACCTTACTTTACATTTCTCAACACAATTTCATGGCAATTCTCTCGGAGCCTTGATCTTATCTAACCCCTCACCAGACTGAACACCAGTGAACTTCAAACTTCAAACTTCGAACCTCTCCGAACCCAAAACCAATATATCATATTGAAACATTCATTTGGAGAAATTGAATAATCAAGAGAAACTGAAAGATTTTTAAAGATGATTTCGGGACGCGGTAGAGCTAGAATTCGTGCGCCTCGTAGGGTATGTATATATTCACTTCTTTCCACTTCGATACCTACCTACCTAGGTCCTCCATACTCCTTCCTCTTACAGAAGCTACCTATCCCCTCTGGCGAATGAATAACTTCAATAAACTTTTACAACTTTGTTTGCGCCAAGGTTACATTATCAAGTAATTCAAAAATGCCTCCCACTCAAGGACAGTCTTTTGATGCGGCCATTGCACATGCTATTAGTACAAGTCAGATGGTAGTTTACCTCGAAGCATTCCCCCTCCAGTTGCGAGTGTCTTTATATTCTTGGTATCTTTGCTAACTGATCCTCTTCGACTACACAGGCCTTTCAACGTGCCGGCGAAAAAAACGAGTTTGAGATTCAATGGGACATTTTACAAAATGCACTTCAGGAAATCCATGAAAAGAACGCAGGAACTCTATCTTTCGAACAGTTATACCGCGCTTCTTATAAAATTGTACTGAGGAAAGACGGAGATTTACTATACGAACGAGTCAAAGTTTTCGAGGAGCAATGGTTCGGTGGGAAAGTCATGCCAACTATTCGGAAACTTATTACTTCAAATCTGGTCAATGTCGCTGCTGGTGGCGTATCTGGAACTGCCGCAAACGAACGAAGACTTACCGGTGAACAATTTCTAGAAGGATTAAAGGCTTCATGGACGGATCACAATTTATGTATGGGTATGACAACTGATGTCCTCATGTATATGGATCGAGTTTATTGTGGCGATAATCGCAAGGCTTCAATATACACTACGGCTATGGGACTTTTCCGGGATCACATTTTACGTTCACCCCTTCTGGACAATTCAAGCATGATTACCTTTGATATTCTCAACTCGGTGATACTGGATCAGATTGGAATGGAGAGAGAAGGTGATGTCATCAATCGACATTTAATCCGTTCGGTCATCTACATGCTAGAGGGTCTATACGAAACCGACGCAGAGAATGAAAGTGAGAAGCTATACATTACTGTTTTCGAACCTGCATTTTTAGCAGCGAGCAGAAAGTTTTACCAAGCAGAATGTCAAACTTTATTGAGGGACTCGCCAGCTAGTACCTGGTTACGTCAAGCAAAGAGACGACTCGATGAGGAAGCGGATAGGTGTGATACGACTATTGCCCATTTCACAAGTAGGAAGATTCAAAAAGTTGTCGAACAAGAATTGATCAGCAGTCATCTGAATGACTTTCTTGCGATGGAAGGAAGTGGTTTGCAGGCCATGATCGAAAACGACCGGTTTGAGGATTTATCCATTCTATATCAACTCATCACTCGGATAGATGCAGGTAGAGGACCGCTGAAAATTGCACTACAAGGTCGTGTGGTACAACTCGGTTTGGAAATCAACAAAATTATAGCTAGCGGGGATTTCGAAACTCCTGTCGCAGCTGAGGATACCAAGCCCGAAGCAGAAGAGGATGAAGCTGAAGGTGCGAAGAAGAAAGCTAAGCCAATGAATGCTGCGGCGAAGCAAACACTTGCAGCCATTAAGTGGGTTGATGAAGTCCTACGATTGAAGGATAAATTCGACAACATGTGGAAGAAATGTTTCAATGAAGATACTATTCTGGAAACAGCGATCACTAAGAGCTTTTCGGATTTCATCAACCTGTTCGACCGATGTTCCGAGTACGTCTCCTTGTTTATTGACGATAATCTCAAGCGTGGTATCAAGGGCAAAACCGAGGTTGAGATCGACGAAGTATTAGACAAGGCCACTACGTTACTTCGATATATTCAGGACAAGGATATGTTTGAAAGATATTACAAGAAACATCTTGCAAAACGTTTGTTACTCAACAAATCTGAAAGCACTGATGTGGAGAAGCAAATGATTTCTCGAATGAAGTTGGAGATCGGAAATTCGTTCACGACTAAGCTGGAAGGCATGTTCAAGGATGTTACCATGTCCGAGGAACTTACACAGAATTACAAAAAGCACATTGACAACGTTGGAGACAAAGATCGAAAACCAATCGAATTATCTGCTATTGTTCTTTCTACCAATTGTTGGCCTACAGAACTCATTGGGGGTATTCCTTCATCAGAAGATGGACCTCGACAATATTGTAATTGGCCTGTGGAACTACAAAAATTACAAGATTCATTCAAGGCATTCTATCTCAAAGATCGAAATGGTAGAATGTTGACTTGGTTGGGTAATTTGGGAAATGCTGATGTCAAATGTCACTTCCCAGCCATTCCAGGAGAAACAGGACCGAAGAGTAGGGAAAGAAAGTACGAACTAAATGTGAATACTTATGGTATGATTATTTTGTTGCTTTTTAATGATCTACCAGATGGTGCAACTTTGTCGTATGAAGAAATTCAAGAACGTTTGAATATTAGCGACAAAGATTTACCACGTGCGTTGATGCAACTCTCTGGTCCACCAAAATCTCGAGTTCTTCTTAAGAAACCTGGAAAGCCTAATGAACTACCTACAATGGGTGATGTTTTCGCATTCAATGCCGGTTTTGTTAGTAAAGCTGTCAAGATTAAGGTTCAAGCAATGGGTGGACAAACTAGCAAGGTCGAAGGAGCTGAAGAAAGAAAATTGACTGAAGAAAGAAATGATGAACATCGAGGGAATGTAATGGATACAGTCATTGTCCGAATCATGAAGAATGTTTTTCCTGCTCTCAATCCAATAAATCATATACTAACAAAATATTATAGGGCACGTAAAGAATGTCCTCATCAACAACTCGTTACAGAAGTCATTTCACAACTTTCCCAACGCTTCCAACCTAATATCAATATGATGAAACGACGTATTGAAAGTTTGATCGAAAGAGAATATCTAGAAAGAATCGAAGATGCTAAAGTACCTACTTATAAGTATTTGGCTTGATTTTTCATTCGACTCCTTCTTTTTATCGGATAATTCCATGGGTTTGCTTGGCTGGATAGAATGTATTCATGGGGTGGGGTGTGTTCAGGGATTTATGCTTTCGCGGTTAATTTCATTGGACTTGATATAATGTGTCATATCAGATCCATATCACGTTCATAAGATTGCATAGCATAGCATAGCATTTCTTGCAAACTGGTGCAAAGGTACTGGTGCTGGGGTGTTGAAAAATGGGTATGGGAATGGGAATGGGAATGGGTATGGAAGATAATCGAATTTTTTTGATTTTGATTTTGATTTCTTCTTTTTAAGAAAGAAAGAAACAAGGCAAGGAATGGCGTATGGTATGATGTGGTATGATATGATATACTTAATGAATGGCATGCTGCATATATGAATGAATGGATGAATGAGTGGGAGTTTTCTGAGATGAGTTGAGATGAGTTGAGCTGAGTTGAGATATGATCCGGGATTGCATGGCTGTGTTGTGTTGAGCCGTAGGCGTCTCTTGTGAGTGAGGGAAAGAGTGAGGAGAGAGGAAGGAGAGTGGGAGGAGAGAGGGAGGAGAGAGGTAGGAAGGATATAGCTCGATACCTGGGATCTAGATAGTAGTACTGGTAGTAGTAGTAGTAGTAGTGAAATAGTAATACTCGAGGAGATCTTGAGTATTACATTATCTGTGTATATTATTCTATATCCTATGTTTGTTATTCCATATCCTGTATATAATATTCTATATTATATATGCGATATTCTATATCCTATGTATATTATCCTATATTCTACATATATTATTTTATATCTTATATTTCTTATTATTATCTTATATTCTGTATACATTATCTTATCTTTTATATATTTTATTATATATCTTATATACACTATCTTATTGTGTGAACAAAGGGTATTCACTTCAAGGGAATGACTTCAATACAATGGCTACTATATCAAAGGAAAATAAGCGAATGCGAAAGAGACTAGATCTTTCAGTAGTGCCTATATAAGGCCTACTACTTTCCTACATAGCTAGCTCTTTAGATAGAATACAATTAGACATACAGGACCTACGAACAAGTGGGTGCTACGTCTTCCGTATCCTACTCGAACCAACACTTATATTCTATATACATTATCTTACATTCTGTGTCCGTTATTCTATTTTTGCATATGTTATCTTTGATTTTTTTTTATGTATGGAAAATTAATAGACTGGTGATGAGTAAATGAATAGATAAATAAATAAATAGATATATCAAAAACGAAAACTCTCGTCTAATTTTTTCGCTGTGGTGTGCTGTGGTATGCTGTAGTGTGATGGGATGAATAAGTGAATTAATGAATAAATATATATAAACTCAATATCTTATACTTTACTTTATCAATCTATCTCTTAATCTATCTCTCAATTTATCTCTTAATCTTGATCCGTTTATCTAGGTATTCATTTACATCTCTCTGTATTTATATATCTATTCACTCCTTTTCTTTTTATCCCTTTATTTGATCGTTTATTCATACTCATTTATATATATATATATATTATACATGTTTCTTTGCCTTTCCCTTTTTATCTCCTATCATTTCATCTTCCATCTTCGAATTTAGTTTTCTTTTCTTTTCATCTCTTTTCTTTCCTATTGCCTATTGCCTATTTCCTTTTTTTTTTTTTTTTTTTTTTTTTTTTTTTTATAGGTATTCAGATATATAAATCTCTTTTCTCTTTCTATTTCCTCGAGCCCACTCATATACTCACACACTTACCCCCTTTCCCTTCCTATCTTTCCTATACTCCTTCCCCTTTTCATTTCCTTCCTTTCATTTCCTTTTATCTTTTTCCTCCCTATCTATCTTCTTCTTCTTTGTATTCACTTATTATAATCTTACATAATCCTTGATTTCATTATCTACCTTTCTCCCTTTGTTTATTCACCTTAACTAGGTAATCTTACATTTTATTTATCTATTTAATCATTCATCTACCCCATCCTGTCCATTTACCTACTCATCCATCAATCCATCCCATCCCATCCCATCTCATCTCATCTCATCCACCTACTCAGATACTCATCCCCTCCCTCCCTCTCTAAAAATCATCCTCCCCAAAAACCAATCTTCTTAATAATCCGAATCCCTATCCCTATCCCTATCCATATCCATATCCCTATAAACACCTAGATACAATACACACACACCCATTACATACATATACAATAAAAGGGGGCAAGCCCCCAAACCCCCTCAGCTCGCTTCGCTCGAATTTCGGGATATATATAGGTATATATACATAAAAGCCAAGATTATCACATCGAAATCTCGTTTATATCTAGATATCTAATAAATGATTTATCATCATTAATATTATTATCATCTATCGATTTATACATAGATATAGATATAGATATAAGATATAAGATATAGATACATATACACGTATAACAATTTCTCTCGCTTTTTCTTATGAATAGATTTATTGATTTGTTGGTTTATCTCTTCTATTCCGATTTCTTATTCCTTATTTCCTATTTGGACTTTGAATTTTGGACTTTGGACTTTGAATTTTAAATTTTAAAAAGAAGATGCATGTATATTTTTATCTTTATACATTTCAATATTACTATACTCTTTTCTTTTCTCTTCTCTTTTCTTCTTTTTTTTTTCTTTTTTTCTTTTCTCTTCTCTTCTCTTTTTTTCTCTTCTTTTTTCTTCTCTTCTCTTCTTTTCTCTTCTCTCCTCTTATTTCTTCTCTTCTCTTCCCTCGCCAAATAAATTCAAGATTCAAGATTCAAGATTCAAAACCCTATAAATCATAAATTATAAACTACAAAACTACAAAACATAAACTATAAAAATAAAAGCCGAGTATCTATCTACCTATATTTATTATACTAGTATAATAACATGTGTGAATTTGATATATCTTGTATATCTATCTATCTATCTATTTGTTTATAATATGATTCTTTTTTATTTCTTATTTGAATTTCGAACTTCAAACTTTGAACTTTGAGAGCAAGATTTATGTGATTTTTGAGCTACAAGGAGGTAGGTAGGTAGTTGTTTATGTGTACTAGTATTTTATTCATCTGGTCTTCTGTTTATCTGTTTATCTGTCTCTGTCTCTCTATCTCTCTGTTCCTCCGTTCTTTTGTTTCTCTATTCTCCTCTAATCTTCATCTTCATCTTCATCTAAATACACGCTTAAACTACAATATCATTATACCCCTCCTCTCCCAAACCTCACATCACCATTCATCATTAATTTCCACACCGCATCTCTAAGCTCTCTGTCGATTTGCTCTCCCCCCTCTATCCCCCTATCCTCCCCAAACCCCTCTACTCCTCCCATCTCCCCACCCCCAAAAGGCACCCCCTCAACCCCACACACCTTCCCCACATCCGGCAACTCCCCCTTCTGAAAATACCTCCTCACCACCATCGCCGTACACTTCGACCCCGCACTCAAACTCGTATGTCCAAACGAATCCTGCACCAAAACTCTTGCGCCCACAAATCCCTCTGCATTCCTCCTCGCACTAATCAATGGCGTCACGTTATCTGCCGCATTCGCAATGTATAGGATTGGATGCGATGTGTTCCCATTAAAGGGGCCTGTAAATCGCCATTTTGCGGGTATTGTGCGACCTACACAACTAAGTCTGAATTCGACGCCAACAGCGCCGGCGGCGGGGGCGGAGGCAATGAGGTTTGTGGCGTAGGTTTTGAAGGCGGAGAGGCTGGGGGGGAGAGGACCGCCATCGGTGCACATTATAGCTGCGCTGGCGTCGGCGGTGGCTTCGGAGTCATCGTCATCGTCGACGGGGGAGGGGAGATCGTTGCAGGAATCTTGGGGACAGTCACAGGTGAAGATTTCGCGCATGCCAAAGGTGGAGGTGAGATCGATGAAGGGGACGCCGTTGCCGGTTTCGAGGGCTTGAAGAACGGTGGCTAGAGAGGGGAAGAGGAGGATGGGGCGGTATAGAGAGGCGGAGATGAGACGTTTGAGGGAAGAGTAGGTTATTAGTTCGGGGAGGGAAGAGGGGTCTTGGGGGGAGACGAGGATAGGGTGGATTTTGATTTGGGAGAGGAGAGTGGCTAGGCGAGTGGAAATTTGGGAGGGGGTGGGGGAGTAGAAGGCGCAGATGGTGGGACCTGATAGGTGGCAATAGTGGTAGAATGCTGACATGATTTTCTCGGAGTCGTGGAGAAAAGAGGTGTGAGTGTTGGTTGACCATTCGTTGTAGTTTACGTTGCCTGGTTGGAGTTAGTCTTGGTGATTACTTTGTGAGGTCCAATTCAATGGTCGTTTTTATATAAGAAAGCGTATTATGTAGTCTTTTTGTTTTTCTTTTCCCATTTCTTCTAATTCCCAGAGCAGGAAGAAGTAGTATTATTGGAGGATTGGGGAGTACCTGGGAAAAGAAGAGAGCAGAAAGGGCATCTGGATAAAGAAAACTATTCCACAGAATACATACCATCACTAACCATCCTCTCCACCAACTCAGGATACATAGCCGCAAACACACCACCCAAGAATGTCCCATAACTAAATCCCCAATACCTCAACTTTTCCGTCCCCGTCTTCCTCATAATCTCAAGCATGTCACGTGCCACACTCGTCGTACTCACAAATTTTAATAATGATTCCTCTCCTCTAGCTTTCGCTTCCCTTTCCATGTTTTCCTCGCAAGTTTTAGAGAGAGCGCTTGCTCTCGCATATGCATCATTCAGAATCCCCGGATGCGAATCCACTACTCCTACATCACTTAACTTCCAGATCTTTGAATTCTGACGTGAAGATCCCCAGCAATTAATGAGAGGTGTTGAGGCCCCTATTCCTCGAGGATCGAAAGATATGATATCGTGGTTTTTACCGACGATTTTTTGAAGATTGTGTCCATTTCTTCGGAGGGAGAAAATCCCTGAACCGCCTGGTCCGCCAGGATTAGTAAAGACAGGACCGAGGTAGTTGGTGAGATCTGTTGCGGGGATTTTGATGATTGCGAGGGAGATTCTGGAAGGTTTGGAAGTGTTAAGCCAGTCTAGTGGTAGGGAAAGACGAGCACATTGAAAAGTTGAGTAGCAAGTATGCCAGATAAGGGATTCGCTTGGCTCGACCTGGAGATGTAAGAATGTGGAGGAGTCCACGGGTTTACATGGAGAATGGACTTACATCTTTCCATTGCCAACCTGTTTTCGCGATGACTGGGGTTAGATTATTTATTTCGAGGTTTGTAGGAGAGATTAGTTGTGAAGGGATTCCATAATACCATATGGTAAGAATGAAAGTGCCAAGGAAGAAAGCTGAATAGGATTTTAGTAGTGAGTATCCTTGAAATTGACTTGGGGTAATTATGGACGTTGCTCCCTTTTTAGACGTCATTGTAGATTTGGACCAAATAACATCTCGAAGAGTATTAAATAGAGACGTTCATTATATTGAAAAATTTGGTAACCTCAACGTCGTTATATTGCTTGAGGCTTGCATGATCGTCCATCGAAATAATACGAGACAGCTTCAATATTAAAGAGCTGAACCTACCACGTCGACCTATTATGGTCCATACTCACCAATAATACTGAGGTGATACTAATCAAGATATATTAGGAAAGACCATTTTGAATCCGGGAAGTGCGAGTGGTTGAATGACAGATAAGCATAGAATTCTCCCAATAAGATTCATCTATTCGTCGTTGCTCTCGGGCATTTTCTGCATCTTAGAACTCTAGATGAGATCCGTACAATATTCAAGCCAAGATACCTTCGAAGGGTTGTTTGGTCGTTGTTTCACCCGTACTCAAGCCGTACAACTCGTGATATTAACTTTATCCGATAAGAATGATAAGAAACTGTGGACAGTCTTGTCTGTCAAGTTGTGTGGAGTTAGTTGGTGGTTTGCATGAATTGAAAATGGATTCAGAAAACTTTCCCTTTCAAGTAAGTCGAGCCGATGTGAAGTTTTTCTCGTGTCCAGTTACTTTTTCCCTTTGAGAACTCAATCATCCCTCCATTCTCAACACACTCTCACACACACACGCCTCTTTGCAATCAGACACTCGTGTATAATCTATCCGATATACAGTGAATGATATTTGAGGACAGTATTAGGTTACACTCATATATTCCTAATTCCTCATCTGATTCGACGAGACGATATCCAAAGTTGTCGTGAATTAAACTGGCCATACAGTTCGAAGAGTCACGAGTCTGTAATCACGATATTAGATTCTATTTGTGTACAACAATGTGTAGCAGGTAATCATTTATGCAAGTGTCCGCTTCAGCTCAACATCATTTCCTCTCTTCCGTACTCGATGGACAACACTTCCGGCTCTAATGTCGATTCACCAATCGCAGTCCGAAGTAACAGAGGTTGTTGGACGTGTAGAATTCGGAAAAAGAAATGTGATGAAATTCAACCCGGTTAGTCATTATTAGTTTTTGCGTGCCGAAGAAAAAAGAATTAATATCCGATTCTCATAGGTTGTTCGAGATGTAAGGATGTTAATGTAGAATGTCACTATGGTCCCAGACCAAAATGGATCGATGATCCAAAGTTTGCAAAAGAAGAATTGGAGAAAATTAAAGCAATTGTTGCTGCGTCTGCAAGTAAAAAGAGAGCCGCTTTTCGTGCGAGGAAAAATACGGGTTCTATATCATCGGTGCCCAAATCACCAAAGTCAGCTAGTACTAGTACTAGTATTACGACGAAAATCGCTAAGAAAGGAGACGATTTACCAAATGTCGAGAATGTCGCTTCCATGTCTACACCACCCATTGAAATGGATGATGATAAACCCATCGAACCTAAGTCTCCGTTATTCCCAAAATGGATCGAAGATCAAGAAGCAAGTTTAATGATGCATTATCTTGATCATGTCTTTTTTATCCAATTCCGGTTTCACACCCCATCATTATCATCAGGAAGAGGATGGTTATTATCATTGCTCACAAAAACAAAACCTCTCTATCACGCAGCTCTGAGTCTAAGTGCTTTCCATCGTCAATCTCTTCTTTTGGAACAAGAAAGTGGTCAAGCGGAAATAGATTATCTGCATGAACTACAACATCATTATGATCTGGCACTGAAAGGGCTGCAAGATTTCATCCAAAATAATAATAAAAATGCATCTGAGCAAGGGGCTTTTGATGGGAATATCCAAATTCTAGCTTGTATGATTCAATTGATATCCTTCGAGGTGAGTATCCCTCTCCTTCACACTGCATCACAAATCACAACGCAATCACTAACAACCCTTCAAAGCTTTTCAATGGTGGTGTAAGTAATTGGCAAGTCCATCTCAGAGCAGCATCGGAGCTCATATTAGTTCTTCACGAAGTCTCAAATGGTAGTATACCGGGTCCAGAAACACTATTGACTTCATCCCAATGTTTCAATATTCCAGGAGCAGGCTCGCCGGAATCAATTCTGAGTGAAAGTTTGGTTTCTAGGGATAGTGCTGCGTTAGATTTTTTTACTGGGGCGATTATTTGGATGGATGCACTGTGAGTTTTCTTGGTTTTCTTGATTTTCAGATTTGTTTTTTGTTTTTCCTTATTTCGATTGTGTGCTGGAAAGATCGAAGAGCGGTGGGAGGAGAGCTGGCAAAAATCTTGTCTTGCTTAGACTGTTGTATCAATCGAATAAGTATTTGTTTCATAAGGAGTGTCATTATGGGGGCAAGCCCCCAAACCCCCATAGCTCGCTGCGCTCGGGGGTCGTACATATCATATTATTCGGCCTCCATGGCAATGGCCCCCGGAGGGCCAGCGGAGCGTAATTCGCAAACTTGGTAACTATATTTTTACTAACACCAAACTCATAGAGCCTGTGTGTCAACCGGATCCCATCCTTGGCTTTCTGAATTCCACAATCGACTACTCTCCGCCAAAAGACCTGGCTCCTCCAAATCCGACCATAAAATCCAATTAGCCTCTATCATGGGATGTGAAAACTGGGTGATGATAATGATTAGCGAAATAGCCTGGCTAGGGACCTGGAGACGAAAACACGAATCTGATTCTAGCATAGATTTCAAACAACAACTAATTTTCACAGAACAGAATATTCGAGGTCGTCTTGAATCTAAAAATTTAGAAACACTAGAGGAGCTTCATGCATTGAGGTCAATTCATCGAGGAACTCCCCCATTTTATGTCACAGAATTGTATAATAAACATACCATCCTCCTGATCACCCATATTTTTGCCTGCGCATCTCTCATCTATCTTCAAATGGTTATCACGGATAACTTACTCCCGGAAGATATTGATGTGATGCTTCACAACACTATAAACGCCATGCGTATGATCCCTAATCCTCAAATGTTCAGAGGATTAGTGTGGCCACTAAGTGTAGCAGGTTGTTTGGCAAGCTCGAAACAAGATCAGGAATTCTTTAGGGAGACGTCGAGAGGTGCAGTTACGGATTCAAGAAGTTTTGGAAATTCGAGTAGTGCGTTTGAAATTTTGGAAAAGAGTTGGGCGTTGCAGAGGAGGGAGGGGAGATTGATTGATTGCACTATGACGATTAGGGAGATGGGGAGTTGTATACTTTTGGTTTGATCTTTGGATGTGTGGGAATTGATTTGGAAATTTATGGTTTAAGCTTTTAGGAACTTTGGGATGAGAACTATTGGTAGTACTTTTATTCTTCTATAGATTATTTGGATTACTTCCATACCCGTTTCTTTTGTGTATGATTTCCATTTCTAAATTACCTCTAAATTCTATTTTCAACACGACCCAGATAATCCCAAATCCCTCTCAATTATCCTAACCATTTTCAACAGCTTTTCCTCCTCCAATCTCCTCCCCGCAATCTGTAATCCCACACTCCCCCCCTCATATTTCTGCGCACCTTCTTTCCCAGGTCCCCAAAGAGCTTCCATATCCGTTTTCCCACCATCATTCCCATCCGCATCACCCCACACATCCCCGTCCTCCACCTCCCCAGCAGGTAAACACGCAACCGGTAAATCTAACCCATTAAACACACTCGTATACCCCCAATACTTCGCCTCTTCATGCGCATTCGCTGCCGTTACACCTCCCGGCGCGATAATGCAATCCACGCCCGTCTCAAACATCAATTTCGCATACGCGTCTTGGATTCTATTTCTCTCTTTATGTAATTTCCATTGTTCGGAAACGGTGCGGTTTTTCGTGGTTTTCTTTTCTAAAAGCCATTGGAGGAGGGAGGTTGGGGGTTCGGAAGTGAGAGAGAGGTGAGAGAGATATTCGGCGCCGCCGTCGAGAAGGTACATTGCGTCGACGGTAGAGATCAGAGGAGCATGGAGATGTGTGGGGAAGGGAATGATTTCGTGTCCTGCTTCTTTGAGCGTGGATTCTGTGGAGCGTAGCACACGGGTGATGGGTGGATGAGGAGTGTGTACTCCATCGGTATATATGATACCGATTTTCAATTTCCTGTTCTCTTCCTTCGCAACTGCATTATCTTCGCGACATCCCCATGGGATAGGAAGTAACCCGACTTCTCCTCTCCAAGGCTGCGCATCCAAAAGCGTTTTACAGAATAATTCCACATCCGCCAAACACGTCGCAATGGGTCCCACAACCCCAATCACACTTTCCATCCCATCGTGTGCGCCCGAGAGCCCGGAATGCGGGAGTCGCGCCACACTGGGTTTGAGACCGTAGATACCGCAGCTGAGCGCGGGACTGCGAATGCTCCCTCCGATGTCGGTGCCGATTCCGAGAATCGAGCCGTGCATGGCTACGAGTGCGGATTCGCCTCCTGAGGAACCACCCGGGGAGAGAAAGGTATTCAAGGGATTGGTAGTGGTGGAATAGAGATTTGATCGTGTTTCGAGAGCCATGAGTCCTTGAGGATTAGTGGTTTTGACGTGGAATACTGCGCCGCTGTTGCGGAGGACTTGGATGCACATTCCTTCTTGGGAGGGGGAAGTGCAGAAGTTATCGGCCCAGCCTACGAAACCGGATGTGGAGGGTGTGTCGATGAGGTAGATGTGTTCTTTCACCGAGATGGGGAGACCGTGGAGAGGTCCGATGGGAGACCCGGTTTGGGTCATGTGGGCGTCGAGTTTTGCGGCGTGGGCGAGGGCGCTGGAGTACATGGTCCAGGCGAGACAGTTTGTCTATTTTTTTTGTTTTGTTAGTATTTTCCTTTTCGTACACCGTCGGAGATCTCTTTGATGTCCCAAAGAATGAGATTGGGGCAATGGAAGACCGGAAGAAAATAAGTAGTGAACAAACCGCTTGATGAGCAACGGCGCTCGCTTTACAAAACGCCGTTGTAACTTCCACAGCTGTGTACTCCCTCGTTCTCATTTTCTCCAGCAAATCCACAGCAGTGCTATACACAATCTTTATCTCTCTCTCATTCAATAAACCACAAGCTTTTACTAAATCAAGAGGACGTTTAGATCGGAGGAGGTCGGCTGGGAGAATCCATTCCGAGGGAATAGAGGAGAAAATCTCTTGTTGGCGACGAGTAGCGATGGCTTGCCATGTTGAAAATGTAGAGCTTTTCGACGGCTGTTCTTCCGTGTGCTCAGAAGCGGCGGACACAGGAACTTCCTTGACAGGAGTCGAGAGAGATGATGAAAGTTCTGCGATGGAGGGAGCCATTGTTGAAGAATTAAAAGACACTGATCTTCTATTTTCTTAAGTCGAACGATTTGTTTCCCGGATGTTTGTACAAACACAGTAAACCCAATTTTAAAATTCTAAGAGAAACAAAAAGATATGTAACGTTAACCAAAATACAACAACACACTGGAAACAAATTTTTAAAAGCTACATATCCCGTCTTCTATGAGATACATATCTATATTTATATCCAGACTCTCCAGTAAAGAACAGACCGCCTGTACGCCTCGCCCTTCCCCATAGATACGCAGCACAGCTACTTCATATCTACCCACCTTCCCACACGAACTCAAACTTCGATGGAAATCGTCACATCCGGAACCGCATGCGATTGTCGAATGAAAACCAACGAATTCTGATCAATCGATCAGATAAGAGAAGCGATGATCAGATTGGTGGGGTGGGGGATAGGAAGGTCCTTGCACGGGACCTGAATCGGATCAATAGTGTTATACTTTTATCACGTGTATATACTAAATTAGCTTAGCTTAGATTAGCTAAGCCAGGACCAATATCTTGGCCCTTGGCACCTTTCAATTCTACATCTTTTATTCCACACATAAACCAGGGAAATTCGCGTCCACTTTCCTGGGAAAAGGGGTCGTGTCGACTTACCTTCCTTGGTAGCGTTAAGGAGGTTTGCGGTGACATCTTGAAGGATGTTGTTTGGTATAAAGGAGGAATGTTCGGGTGATTGTTTTCTTGTGGTTGTATTATTGTATTCTATGTTTCTTGTGAGATAATTTGAATAGACTATCTATCTTCTGAACAAAATCATTGTGTTACTTGGATATCAATTAGCCTTTTATATCCATATCGATCATATCCACAACCAAAATCATGGGTTCCATAACACCCGAACAAAAATCAGGGGAATACCCTCAATTAAAAGAAAACACCATCAGAGTATACAAAAAACGAGGTATTTACCACTATTCTCCTTACAGAACAAATACTCATCCCTCATAGCACATTATGATTACCGAACGGTTCATTCAATTCTTTCCCAGACATTCGTCTCTACCATTTCATTCATAGTACCAGATGAAGATGGAGAACCTTCACCATTTTCATTACCCATGACTGCTGTGGCTGGAAACTATGATCCTCACAAACCCATCTGTGAAGATGACGGAACGGAGGAACAGTACGTACAAGAACAGGAGAGTTTCGGCGACGGACCGTTCGATGTGTATCTCCACGGAAATTCCGCCATGATGTTAAATCGGATGACGAAACAGGGAGGAAATATGAAAGTTGTAATCAGTAGCACCAAAGGTATATTATATTTACCCCCACTCAAAACAAGCGTACGCTCACTAACAACCCTCAGTCGATGGTCTAATCCTCCACTTCACCCCCAATGGCCATTCCCTCAACTACCGCTCCTGCATCATCCACGGAACCGCCGAACCCGTGACTTCCGCCTCTGAGAAACACTACGCCATGCACCTCCTCACAAACCACATGATCCGTCGTCGCTGGTCACAGACGAATCCCGTGGCGCCCGAAGCCATGAAATCGGTGCAGGTGATTAAAGTCGTTGTGCGCAGTGCGTCGGCGAAAATCCGGACTGGGAATGTAGAGAGTTTGGAGCGGGGAGGATTGGGGGAGCGGGAAGATGTGTGGACGGGAGCGTTGCCGTTGTATGAGGTACTGGGACAGCCGGTACAGAGTGCGTATTGTGATGATAGGAAGGTGCAGGAGGGAGTGGTGGATTGGATGGAGAAGAGGAATAGGGAGGAGAGGAGGTATGCAGAGGAGAAGGCGATACCGTTGACGTTGAGTGGTTTTAGTAAGTGATGTGTGTATAGTATGTGATATTTAATAATAGATACCCCAAAGGATGAATATAATATAGACATTGATTGACAGGAAGAATAATGTCATATAATGTGAGGAGGGCAGATGATCTAGAGTCCATGTGTCGCAAATCCCAAGTCATCTCATATGTTCAATTCATTCCTATTGGACTTCAGAATTCAATCGCATAAGGCAATGCACCAAGTTTGATACTTATTCAATTATTGGAGAAAACTAAAACTCCTATATGCTATTGAACTTATATTTATTCGGTTACGCTAATGCTATTCAGAATATCAATTCTTAATTCTCAAATTCTGTGTCCTCGCTACTATTTCTCTTATTCATCATCTTGTTCTTCTTGCCAATAGCCTTCCCTTTCCTCCTCCAATTCATCTTCGCCAATGCCTTCTTCCTCTTCCACTCTGACTGTCGCCTTCACCCGCAGATCATCCTCTTTCATGATTTGAGCCGCCTTCCCCTTTCCTCTATGATAACGCTCCCTTCCCCTGAGTTTAAGGTTGTTTTTTCTAGCCACTAGCCCTGCCTTCTCCAATTCATCGTCACCATTTTCGATTTCCTCCTCTCGATTTACTGTTTCTTGACGTTTCCGTTTTACTCGTTCTTTTTCTCCAAGCCTTTTCCGTTCGAGCTTCTCTTTTTCAATTGGATCATTCCTGTTCATAATTTCTTCCTCTCGTTTTACTCTTTCTTGACGTTTCCGTTTAACTCGTTCTTTTACTCCAAGCCTTTTCCGTTCGAGCTTCTCTTTTTCAATTGGATCATTCCCGTTCATAATGTTTTCCTCTTGTTTTACTTTTCTTTCATATTTCCGCTTTGTTTGTTCATTTCTTTTGAGCCTTTCCTGTTCGAGCTTCCCCTTTTCAATCGGATCATTCCCGTTCATAATTTCTTCCTCTTGTTTTACTCTTCTGTGATAACTCCGGTTTGCTTTCTCATTTCTTGTGAGCCTTTCCTGTACGGCTTTCCTCCTATCCATCGAATCACTCCCGTTGATAATTTCGTTCTCTCGTTTCGTTCGATTTTTATAATCCTGTTTTCCTCGTTCATTTCGTTTGATCCTTTCCTTTTCGGGCATTATCTTTTTAATCGGATCATCCCCCTTCCCGATTTCCTTTTGTCGAAGTCTTTTTCTTTGATGGCTCTGTCTATGTAGTTCATTTCTTCGGAGCCTTTTTCGTCGTTGCTCTTCAGTCTCTTGTCTCTCGGACAAAGACTTCTGTCTACCTCCACCGCCACGGGTTTCTTCTTCAGCCCCTTGGCTAATATCTTCCATTGTTGAAAAGTCCGCAGTTCCCAATCTCATATTCTCTTCTCGTCTGAGACTTACTGGATTTTGTTGGCGCGCCATTTCCTTGTACCTAGTCTCCCCATTCTCCTGCAACATGGCACGTTCTCCTTGTCCAGGTCTCCCACCTCCAGCTTGTAGGCTTCCTCTCAAAAAACCTTCTATGTTCATTGTCTCTGTGTTGTTTCTGTTGGTATCAACTTGATTGATAAGTGTAAAGTACTTTAGTCTATTATGGTTGTATTTGTTCTTGATCATTATTATCTATGGAAATCTAGTAGTTAATATAGGGAAGCGCTAGCGCCGCGCTAGCTAATACAGTGCCCTCTATGATCATTATTATATATGGGAAGCTAGTACTTATTATAGGGAAGCGCTAGCTAATACAGTGCCCTCTTTGATCACATGATCGACATCCCGACAGTTTTCAGTACTGTCTCCATGCCTATGTGCCAGCCCCACTCCCAGATTCCACCCCATCAATCTGCTCTCCGTTTCCTCCCGAGCGCGCTCCACCCCGCTCTCTCTTCGGTTCTTTTCTCTTCTCCCCCCTTTCTCTCCCTCTCTCCCTCTCTCCTCTCTTCCGCATCCCTTTCCCTTTCCATCATCAATTCCATCTCCACCACAATCAGACGCTCTGCATCCACCGGAGATGGTAACCTTCCCGGACCAGACATAATGACCGAATCCCTCGCAGTGATCTCCAAGAACCAAAATTAACAATACACAACAAATACATCTGAATCTCTCCTGCTTCCTTGAACCCGCCTCGCCCCCCACACTTTCGTATCTATACGCACAATCCCTCTTCGTCCAAGCCCCCCTTGGTACTCGTCCCCAATTAATATAACAGTACCCACGTACACTAAAAACCGATCATAAACGACAAGGGAAAAAAAAGAGAATGAAGAGATCTATTTAATGTTTGAACGTTTTGTTACCGTCTCATCCCATGCTAGATCTTATTATGAAAGCAAATGAAGAGAGGGGGAAAGCAACAGACGATTGAGGTGAGATGTGAAAGCTGGGTAATAAGAGAAGAGCAAAGACGGAAGGTAGATGCTGGAAAAGTAATGTCATTGAAGGTAGACAGGAGGAAAGCGCGAGGGGAATTTGAATGCTTGGACGTGTTGAGGTTGCTACCGCTAAACCATTTAAGATATGAAGAGGTTGCGAAGAAAAAGGAGAGAAAAAAAAAAGGTACATTGAAGAAGGAATGCTCGTTGGCGTATAATACAATTCTTCGTGATAGCATAAAAATACCAAACTATATCATGATCTACTAGTAATACACCCCGCAATTCTTTTTATACCAATTAAACATTAACAATTTCCTGTACCCTTGATCTCTCTCACAGGAAAGGACTACCAATCCTGAATACCCTCCTCAGCGAGATCAAGCGGTTCCCCATTAGCCGCCGCCCTTGCATTACTAATTTCCCATTCAAACTCTTTAAGTGCACTAATCTCACTCCCTACAAAAAGACCCCCGATTAACCCATCAATAACACCTGCTCCAAGTCCCAAACTACTCAATAGCATGAGGATAAATGCAACGAAATTTCGAGGACTCCACCAAACAGCTATAAAACAACCTATACTAATGAATACTGAAGCGACGAAATGACCCAAACGAAGACGTCTTTGACGACGCTCCCGGAGTCGGTAGTTATGGATCATGGCGATGATTTCATCGTATGTTGAGATTGGAAGGTAGGGTGGTGATGAAGAAGTTTTGAGTTGTGTATGAGCACTGAGGAGATGAGATTCTGAGGGGGCGGTTTGGAGGTAGACACCATTAGAAACGGCGGATTTATTCTTTATTGTTTGTTCGGTTGGTGATGCATATTTTGTATGTACCAATGTTGCTTCGACGGAGAAATGATCACTCAATGAGCATTGATATTTGGAATGTCGTTGCAGCATACCAACACGTGCATCTTTTACTATCCATCCTCCTGCTGATGGATTGTTTTCGTCGAAACATGTGTTGGCGAAAATATAATCTAGTCGTTTCGCACGAGGGTCAGGAGTATCGCCGGGAATCTCAATCTCGGAACGATTTGGACCAAGACGCTTTTGTTCCGCCTTATTCCAACGCCAAGTATTTAATACGCTGTCGCAAGTTGCACCGTTTTCCGACAAATTGAATTCGGCAGTTGGTATTGGGCGTCTTCGAGCCTTTTCGACTTCATCAATCGCAGCACCTATAGAGCAATCAGGGTGCAAGACCATCCAAACATCTCGAGCAGGTGAATGCGTGCTAATAAGTCGATGGGCGAGAGATAATGGTATCATATTAAAATCTCCCAGGCCAAGAACTAAATGTCCACGCTCTGCAGCACCTCTCATAAGTTTCGCTATTTCCCATGCTTGCGCTGTTCGGTGGCAGATATACGAATCATTCGGTTCTGTTTCATATGGTGCGTGGAGCTATGTACGTTAGTTTTGGCAGAGCAGAAAGCTTCGAAGTACTTGCATGCGTAGTGAAAACCTCCACAATATCTTTCGGCCCTTGTCCAAATCGTATTCTGGCACCAGCGACACCCTTCCCAACAAACCAATCGCCTCTGAAAAACGCGGTAGGTCGGCCATTCAGAGGATACCTGAACATCGAGCTCTCTTCGATTGGCCATTTAGACAAAATTGCCAACCCCCCTCCAAAAATGCCACTGTGATAAAACTTTCCATAAGGCAAGATATGCTTCGTTTCTTTTCGTATGCTCTTGTAATCTTCCTGTGTCCAACACTCCTGTAGACCGACTATATGGGGTGTAGGACTTGCAGAGCCAATGGCTTGCCCAATTTCCGTAAGACGTTCATTCCGCAGGGTAGAGATAAACTTGAGACCCCAACAATTGAGGGTGATCACATTGATCTCATTAGCTTCTAGTGATGGGGAGTCCATAACGATTGACGTAAGGTTTGGGGAGAGAGAAGTGGTAGAATAGAAGTCTTATATCGTGAAGATCTGCTGAGGCGGGAGCGGCGTAGTGCTGAAGAAATGAAATTAAAGAACTCCGTTTTGAGATTTTGACCCTTGCAGTTGCATACAATAAATTCAGTCACTCTATTCTATTGAAACCAAAATCGGGTAAGCAGAAAAAGTTCGGACAATTAGTTCAATGTCTGGATTGAGTAGCTGTGATGGTGTTTTGAACCAATTCCCATCAGTTCGGTCCCTTCCCTCGAATTAACCTTCATGACGTTTCTAGACTCAACACCAAGGACTCAAAACCAGGGGTTTATGGGTCCCATCCGGTAAAACAGCCGATGCCATACAAGGGTAAGCGCATCGCGGTTAATTTCTCCATGTGCCAGCGCTTAATTAATTTGAGTCGTCATTAATGTAACAAGAGCTCGAAAGCTCGAAATAATATCCGACATTGATGAAATAGCTACAAATCCACTCAACATGGCAGAAAGACACCAAACACAACGTCGAAGATACGATAGCGAAGTTTCTACACCGGGTTATAGCTCGCCCGATGAATTGGCAGATGATAAAGCAACCCGTCCATCTACGAGCACGCGTCGCGATTCAACACGCAGACAATCGAGACCATATTCTAGTGATGGCAGCGCCGATGAATTAGATCATACAGATTCCCGACATCGAAGTCCGCGAAGCCCCCGAAGTCGTCGAAATTCAAATCAATCAAGAAGTAGATCTACCTCTGAAGATTCACATCGCTCGGCGCAATCCTCATCTACGCCTTCTCATAAACCTTTAAAACTCAACTACAAATGCAAATTTATATTACGAGGACATCGCAAAGGAGTTGCGCAAGTAAGATATTCGCCCAATGGTCGATGGATAGCTAGTTGTTCTGCAGATGGCACAATTAAAATATGGGATGCGGAAACGGGAAAACATTTGCGAACAATGGAAGGACATCTTGCAGGTGTGTCGACGATTGCTTGGAGTCCGGATTCAAATACTATAGCTTCAGGATCAGACGATAAGGTTATTAGACTTTGGGATCGAGCGACTGGTAAACCATATCCTACGCCTTTACTTGGCCATCATAATTACGTTTATTCGGTCGCTTTTTCTCCAAAGGGGAATGTCATCGCAAGTGGAAGTTATGATGAAGCAGTCTTCTTGTGGGATCTACGTGCAAGAAGGCAGATGAGAAGTTTACCTGCGCATTCTGATCCGGTTGGCGCGGTGGATTTCATCCGAGATGGAACATTAGTATGCAGTTGTTCTACTGATGGGCTCATGTAAGTTCATTTGCTAAGGCATTCATATTTTCGTATCGGAGATACTAATCATATCTTAGTCGTGTATGGGATACTGCGACTGGTCAATGTCTTCGAACTCTCGTACACGAAGATAATGCGCCGGTAACCACAGTCCGATTCTCACCCAACGGCCGGTATATTCTGGCGCATACGCTCGATTCTTGCATACGACTTTGGGACTATGTAGCTGGAACATGCAAAAAGACATATCAAGGCCACGTTAATAATAAATACTCATTAGGTGGAAGTTTTGGTTTCAGTGGCAATCAAGGATTTATCAGTTCGGGCAGTGAAGATGGAGACATTCTCTTCTGGGATGTTAGCACGAAGGAGTTGATACAGAAAGTTCATGGGCATGAAGGCGTAGTTTGTTGGGTTGATACTGCTCCGGGACCAAACGGGGCGATTGTTAGTGCTGGTTTGGATGGAACAGTTCGGATATGGGTCGATGTGGGTGATGAAGATGGGTCTCCAAGACTGGATAATTTACATCTTGAATCGCAAAACACGAATCACGTGAAGCAGGAAAATGGAGAAGACGAAGATATGGGTGGTTATAGGAATGAGGAGAGAGATGATAGGGACGAGGAAAGACAAAGGAGATATAGCAATGATACCCCGAGAGATGACATGAGTGTGGATAGGGAGAGATCGAGAGATAGAGATATGGATAAGGAAAGGGAAAGGGAAAGGGAAAGGGAAAGCGACAGGGATAGAAGCGAGTTACGCAGTCCGGAGAAGATGGAGGAAGACTAATCAGCTCTGATAGACAAAGTTACTTTAATTTAATGTGTAAAGCATCACGCTATCCTTCCTCTTCCTGAATTCTAACAGTGGCCTGGAATTAGCTTCTCGATAATATCGAAAAACGTGGAAATAAATCTTAGGTCAATCTAGATGGTGAATTGCAAGATAGCATGACAAACCAAGCTCCTCTTTTCTCGGTCATCAGACCACAGCTGTCACATGCAAGATACGAGTAGTATTTAGTCTGTGGGAGGGAAGTATAGTGTTTGAACTGTGAAGCAGTAACAATGCGTCTCTGTAAAAACAAGAAGTTTCCTCATCCAAATCCGCTACGTAATTGGGTTCCGTATTGATTGTAGGTTCATCTGATGTTTGGTAAGTGCTAAGGTAAGAGTCTATCATGCGATTATGTTCAACAAACATGTAAAACGGCATGTCTTGTGTCAGAACCTGGTGATCAATCGGTGTCAAGATGGATCTTGGTATAAGTATGAAGTGATGAGCACAGAAGTCCTGTGCACAAGTACAAAGGACTGGCTCAGATATTTGATGGTGAACCGTGGTAGTTCATGTTAGATATATGAGAGAGCACGTCAATGGCAAAACATCTTCGGTTAGAAATAACCTTGGACAAGGATGTGTAATTGAGAGGAGCTGTAATTGAGAGGAGCTGAAGAAGAGAAACTCAAGGGCGGAGAACTGGGTACCTGATCAAAGGACCTGGTTAGACAACTTCACATAATGAAATGTTTCTTCACATAACTTCTTCTGAACAACTATCTCTCTCTCTATCTCTCTCTCTATCTCTCTCTCTATCTCTCTCTTAGTGAAATCAGTCTTGATTTCGGAGTTCCAGTACCCCATTTGAATTATCCATGACCCTGCTGATGAGTGACCTTTCAATCGTGCATATGATATATAATGTTTCTGAATCTAGGCGCATTTTCGCGCAAGAGCATTCTCGAAGTAGATGCACTTAATTCTATCCATTTTCAGCTGATCACAAGCAAGTATTCCAGAACTACTTCTTAATTGAAGGAACTAGAGATTCAAAGTGAAGTAAGCTTTTGAGAATGTTAGGGAATTCTCTGTCGAAAAGGAAGCTCTTGTTCGTTGATGAATATCACAAATTCCCTAAGTTTTACTATATAGCACTGATTAAACCATTGAAAGTACTAATTCCTGGAACAAACACGCTAAGTATCTGCTGTTCTATCGATCGACTCCAACCACACAGTGATATCAGGATGAAAATTCTACCGAGTGAGATGAATAATCTCCGGTGACAAAATCACTCTCAAGCCATCTCATTCGTCCAGAACGATGATTCACTAGCTAGCTCTACTTCACTCGCCAAAGTGCCATGAAATTTGATTCTATACGTTTCATTTCGTTAAGTTAAACGAAAGCGGTACAGCTACTACGGCACTTCTTGAATTGTTTGCAACCAGGGACCTTAGTACGATGATGCTCTATGGTGGGACAAAACTGTCGTACCTTCTGCGTAGTATATAAAAACCTCATCCTCCAAAACCCTTCAACATATTCCCCTAGCACTTTCCAAAATCTACAAAATACAACCAGACCCTTACCATACACAAATCTTCGACATCTTCGATCATAGAAATCACTTGAGACTTGTGGTGTTTGATCTTAGCAGCATCGTATCCCTTGTGCACGATTTGCCATTTCAACAAATCATCCGTCACTAGGACAAAGACTCTCCCTTTACAAATTGCGATATTCAGACAACATACATAACAACATGGCCGACAAGATCTCGATGACAGTACGCTCAAAAGCAAGACCAGACAGATTCGATGAGTTCCCATTGTTCTCCTCGTTACCGGTCGAAATACAGTGCCGCATTTTTAGAGAAGCGTTTCCTGATCCAGAAATAATATATTGGGGTTTCGGAATCGGAGTACACCATGGAGGGGAAGGGGGAGAGAGTACTTGGATTTGGCTTCACAAATATACACACCGAGGGCTGCTCTCTCTTTTGCTTGCATGTAAGAAATCACATGCAGAGGTTTTCCGGAATTACGAGAAAATCGAGATAAATATACCATCCTCCCTTGAGCTCGGGACTCGCAGCAGTTCTGATTGCTACAGATATCTTCGAAACACTGTTGATACTCTATCAATGGACTTCCTCAGTTTTACAGCATTGGAGGACATGGGAGGAAGCATAAAGCTGAATAATATCACATATCTTGCTTTGAATGTCGATTTCGAATATAGATCAGATGAATCATACATGGGTGTTCTATCCAAGTTCTATATTTCACTCAGCATCAGCTGTCCGTCTTTGAAAACATTGAATTTCGTTTTCGATGATGGTGTGATTGAAGAGACTTCAGAGAATTCGGACAACTCTCAACACCCACGATTGATTGATATCAGTGAAGGCTGTGTAGATCTAGATTGGGATATTACGAACTTGAGAAAATACTTGGAGGAGGAATTTGTATCTTCATTTGATCCAGAATATACCTGTATAGACGCTGTGTTCGAAGAGTTTATAAAAATCGACATGGAAGCCAAAAAACTATTGAAGAACTTCGATCGCTTTTTAAACACCACCAATAAAGACATGTGGGATCAGCCTGGGGAGGAAATATTAAAGTACTGGGAAAAAATCAGACCGACTCCGGTGTTATTGGTGGCATGCCAGGATCATTTTCGGTGGAGTCCTTGTTCTTGCCATGGTGAGCATCCGGAAGTGTGCATGGGTTCGTATGAAATCAGCTTGAGAGTCCGCAAAGATGGAACGCCACTGCACAAGTACACGGGTTTGAGGCAGATATTTGAAGGAGAACCATGGTAGACGGAGCAGGGCTTGACTGATGAGCAATGTGGCAATCAATTACTTGATATAGTTCAAGACATAGGGTTCTCATTGTCATGAAACGGGGAGAAGCAGAACAACTACTGAATTCGGCACACTGTGTGCGAATATGCTCGTATAAATATTGCATATGGGATTTGAGTTTCAATAATGGGGGAAATTAAGAAGACTAGCCTCAGCTTCTATTAATAGTCTAATTAGAATAGCAATACATCCTTTATGTATAAAAAACTCTCAAAATTTAAACAGAATAGTGATGAATAATACCAAGAATACTAGAAGTGAGAATGCAAGCTACAATCTGAGTTCAACAATGAAGAGCTAACAGAGAGTCTGGATGCATGTAGACTTATGCCAGTATCTAAATTCAAGTAATATTATACTGTGATATCAAAGTGTTCTATTGACGACTTCTCATATGTAATGACACAAAATCTTTGTATACATGGTGTATGATCTAGCGACCTTGAAGATTGATTCGCTTATCATGACATTGCTTTCTGCACTCACAGTCAGATTAGGAACACTGGAACTAAAATGACATTAGAACAGGTAAAAAGTTGTTTTTTACAGTCTTTTTATCTGTTACTATATGATTAGATATGATTTTCTTAGAAATAGAAAGACTGGAAAGATCTTAATGTGGGTAGATCTAGGGTTCCAAGTCATACATTATGTTCGTCACAGTGACATCAATCATCACTACCAAAAAATAATATCCAACTAAATAAAAGAAACAAACTAAATCCAGAGATCTCTACGACACATACACAGCAAGAAAAAACAACAATAGTCAAAGATTCAGCATTGTGGTAACACTTCCATAGATTACCCCAAATGAAGGAGTTGGGTCGGCTACAAAAAAACTTGAAGTCAAAAGTTGAACAAAGTTGCAAAACTAAAAATTCGAACCTGAAAATAAAATAAAAGCTCTTTGATTCAAAGAATGGCAAAATAGTTGATTAAACAACTTTTTAGATATGCAACAAATCTTTTGGGATTCATTAGATATCACATGGAGGATGTATGATTGGGAACGGTTATTAGTTGGGGGAACTTCGGGCCGAAGGGGGTGGTGATGGTTCGAGCCTGGGGTTTTGTGGGATGGGGTTAATAAATTAGATTGGATGGTTGGAGGTATGTTTGGGATTTTTTGGTTTTGGTGTCATTTGTAAGAGTAAGCATATTTTTGTTTGTTGTGATGGGATGGAAGGAGATGCTTTGTTATTGGGAGATAGGTAAAGTGTTGACATGAATGTTAGGTTGTTGATTGATGTGTGATTTAAGAAAATATCAATGAACTTGAGAAGTAATCATTTTGGTTATAACTTGAACACAACGAAAGTTTGCTATCATGTTCCATTCCTCGGAACTCTGTATATATATGAATCTGGACTGCCACCAGAATGTGACAGCTCACTATTCTCCTGTAAGTATTTCCAGAAAATCTCCTCTGATTGATATCTGTCTCTTCCAACAGTATAGATATTTCAGGTATAGCAACCGACCACTTATATTTAGTCACTATCACTTTTACACCAAAACTTAACGTGACTTATATAATAATATATAACTTTTTCAATAACAATTGGAAATCTTTCAAATTCGATTATAGAATTATATTTGAGAATATCTTTTATTTAAAATTAGAGATTTGTTTTTAAGAATTTTTTTATTTAAAATATTAAGTTATAAAATCAATAAATCGAATTATTATTGTATTTTTGAAATAAAATTGATAATAAAAAATATTTTTATTTTAAAAAGCATTTTCTTTAATCAAATTAAATTTCTTATATAATAAAAACAAAGAATTATATCATTTTTGTAATCAATTATAATATTCTAAATTGAATTTATTTTAAATCTTATAATACAATTTAAATATCAAAGTGAATAAGATGAGTTTTGGTATGAAAATGCTAGCGACTAAATATAAGTGGTCTAGTACTGTAGCCCTATCATGGAATTTTCCTGTTGCTACAATACTTCAATTGTGAGGAAAGCGATTTAAGCAAATGTACGAAACTCACAGTCTACTCTCCCTAGATCGATTAATGTGAAAGAGAGTAGTCTGATAGCAGAAGAAATATACTGAGAGAAAGTGGTATATTGAAAGAAAGTGGTATATTGAGAGAAAGTAGTATATTGAAAGAAGATACCAAGAGCATGCATGTATCATGGCGACCGATCGGAGAATGAAAGAGGGATAGTGAACCTGATATCCAGGCTTCAAAGTGACAGCCGCAGCGCAAATTCTAGTTTCTTGGATCAAACAAAGTATTCAATGCACAAGTTTGTGAACATTCACAATTATATCAACACTTCAAGCCATTCAAGTGTTTTTTGGTAATTTAGATGCTTTCGTTATTAGGGGAAGGGGGAACACGGCAATAAATTTCCCCACGCAAGAATAGACCGACGGCTCTGCATTCGAAGCAATGGAGAGGTGCCTGCCCACTGTTGAAACAAACTGCCATTTAACCTCCATACAAACTTGGAATGTGAAAGGCAGCGATGAGAAAAAGAAAAAAAAGTCTCACGATCGAAGTCAAGGTTACAGAAAGGAAAAGCTTTCTTTCCTTGAGAAGCCCAGATTTGCTTTGAAGTAAAAGCAGTAGGTTTTCGTTGTATAGGTTCGTTACTCAACTCGTGTCTCGTGATAACACGCCATATCTCCTAAGAAACTGCTACTGGGTGATTGAAGTGCAATCTAGCGTTATATCTCTGTTCAATGTTGGACTTAGGAATTGATGTGGCGGAGCTGAGACTTTGGATGAATTTTGTTGGAAGGTCGTTTTGAGAGCTGAGCACCACGCTCTAAGACATATGAGATTTGCCTCGTAGCATAAGCATCGCCGTGGCATTTGGAACTTGGTATAATCGACTTCGGAAATCCAACAGGTTTGGCTCATAACTCAGCTTCTCTCGGGGAATGTTTCTACCCTCTCGCCATGCCTAACTATATCATATCCCAGGGGAAGGAACACGCCCGAAGATAGAATTTAGATTGCCTAGCCATGATCATGCCAACCATTTGGGTTTAGATTCAGACCAAATATTTGACCCGGTCTAGGAAACAACTTGAGTCTTAAATTGTGGGGTCAAAAGGCTGAGGCTGACACATCGTGTGTTTTGAGTCCAACAGCGGTTCATCTCAAAACACATCCTAGCTGGAGACTATGAGCCTCATCCTTATCCAGATATCGCCACCTCAGCCTTATGCACGATCTATTTTGGTCTCCGTATACCCTATGGGCTCCACGGGTAACTTTAACGAAGATACAATGTCTATATCTTCTTGTGGGAAGGCACGTGAGGCTTTCGAACGCTCGATATGAGCAAGGGGAAGGCGATGAGGTAGAAAAGTGGCTTGAATTGTAATCGAGGACCTCGAGGCGACATGTCTATTTTTGTATGACGGGAAACCTAAGACCAATAAAGTATTTAGAGCAAATGTAGGTCGAGGAGTCGAAGCCGGGCCGCATTGATCGACAACTAATAATTCGAAGTGGAGTTGTGATTGGCGTCGATAGTTTAAGGTTTAGATGAATTCTCCCCCCTTATTCAAATATTCTAGAAGACCAAAAGAGTAAGATTTGTTCTATGGAGGATTTCTTGTCGTGTAAATTTTAAACTTGTTATTGAAGAAAGGATGGTATTGTGGTCTGATCGAGTAATCAACCTCATTTGCTTATATAAGATCCTTGCACCACATCAACTGATCCTTTTCCTAAAATTGCTTGGCACCGCCTCCAATGTGCAACCTCATTTTCGATCATCATCCTTCATGATCGGATATGGCAAGAGGCTGAGTTGTCCGGCAGGGACACAAGTCAGGTTCCTTCTCAGCATGTTGTTGGGTGAGAACAAGATCATGGAATGAAATGAAATGAAATGAATAAGTATTAATCCCCTTGCTACTCTCATTTTGTCCTCATGCTGGAAGTGAATGTAATCTGGCTGCTTATTTGACTCACAAACGTACGACATCACAGCAAGGGAAGATTGAAGTGAATCATAAAGGCTTGGGGCGGCGATAGCAAACAGATCAGCGTCAGACCTTTCAATATCTAAATGTCAAACCCCAAACCGCCTTCATCAACCCAATCACCAGCGGAAAATTCACAGATTTACGATTATTATTCACAATCAAAAATGGCACATCAACCCCAACAGCCTCAAAAAAGTCTCTGGGATCGTGAACCAGCAGATGTCGCAAATATGCCACCGGTCTACACTCAAGAATACGAATACAAGGCGCCAGCTCAACCTCAACCTACATACTTAATGACTGATGGAAAGGGAGGACCGAGGGAAGTGGTATATGTTCAGCAACAAAAGGTCGAGAAGAAACATAACAAAGATGATGTCGCTTTGGGATGTTGCGCAGGATGCGCGACAGCTTGCTGTTGTTGTGGTTGCAGCGTGATGTGAAGTTATGGCTGGAATTGTGGGTAATAAGACTTATCGCAGGCTCATGGGTTACTTTAGATATTGAGCAGCTTGCGCGAACAAGCGAGTACCATCGCGGGACAAAGGAGTTTTGGCATTTTGAGATCGATTGGCATTTTGGAAAACTTGCGGAATACATCGACATACGAGCAATTAAATTTGGACATAATGGGGAGCAGTAAAAATGCCATTAATATTGGCTAGGTTGTCTGCGGACAGGCGTTTGGTTAAGGAGGTGGTGCCTTGCATCAATGATACTTTGTCAAGAGCTTTTCGCACATGAGTTTTGTGTATTTCATATTCAGGGAATCTGGTCGATATTGATGATACTCTCATCAACTCGTGGCATCTTAGACCCGAAGAATTCGAATAGATATCGTAGGCTATTTACAATATACCAGTGGTATTGAGATTGGCCTGCTTTCTTGGTCGTTCTTTCCTTTCATTTTTTGGCCTTTTGAGTAAATCGAATTTTATTCGTTTTCAACAACATTCCTAAACTATCGAGTCCTTTGTGCTCCCAATTTTGACATGCTTATGTTCACTCTAATCCTATCAACTCTCGCTGTATCATCATCTATTTTTATTGTTTGTGTTTCATTTCTAACTAATGCCTGCCCTGGTGAACGCACAGCAACTCCAACGATCAACATCACAAAGGCCGCCAAAAAACGAAGAAGTACTCGCAATCTCAAATTCCAGTCTCGGCCCCCTTCTCGACCCCATTCTCGACCTAGATCTCCCATCTGAAATCAAAGCGCAAATTTTTAAGTACCTTAATATCGAAGATGCAGGATCTTTAAGATTGATATCTCGAGCTTGGGCTATAACCGGGACCGAGAGACTGTTCCGAGATGGCTTCAAGCTTCACCCTCATTGCCAACCAACAGATATGGATAGGCTGCGTAAAGTATCCGAATGCCCACATCTAGCTCAAACAATCAAGTCGATTATCATGTTTCTAGATTCGAGTGATGCGAGAAAATGGACTTTTTACTTTTCAGATGCGAGAGAAATTCTTCGGAGACGAATCGCCAGTGAACCTGGCTTCTGTGATCCCGTTCACTTGGCAACAGCTTTCAGCAACCTTCCTAACTTCAAAAGCCTCACGATCACCTCACTGAGTTATCCACTTTCAGAAGATATGTTTCAATCTACCTCAACGTGGATTCCTAGTTGGAACTCGACAATCGAAGAAGAGCGAACACAATTTATGGCAGATGATTTGTCTCAATGGTATTACACTTCAATAGTAGCAGCGATCAATGCAGCTGGTGCAGAACTTTTGTCCGTTGAATTTGACTGCCTACCCATGGATTGTTTATCGTCCCAGGAATTAGGATCTCCTCCTTTCATTCCCCTGCAACCCTCTCTGCATCGACTCTGTCTTTTATCCGAGTGTTCTGGTCATCCATACAGATCTCTCAGTGGTCTAGTCACCCCTCTTGAGCAATTGTCCATTGGATTCTGGGACTATGGATTTACATCCTGGCAGGATTCACTCGTCGCCCAAAGGATCATCGATCTTTTGATTTCTGCACAGCGTCTTCGAAGATTAGATTTAATGTTTGTAATGAATCTCTCTACAAGCATGACACCAGACTTTCAAATTGCATGGAAAAATTCATTTTATAGCATCACAATCCCTCGTTTGGAAAGTCTTCGTCTTCATCAGACAGATATTCCAGGATCCCTTCTCATTTCATTTCTCGAGCGACATCGGTCTACTCTCAAGAACTTGCATCTTAGCGGAGGATATGGATGCGGACCTGGTAGTGGCTGGAATCATCTCACACGATTCCAATGGAAAGAAATGCTTACCTCGTTGAGAGATAATCTCTCGCTTCAAAAGTTCGAACTTCTGACGTATGACGATAGAAAAAATATATATGACTGGAATTGGAATACTGTTCCGGGGACAGACGTAACGTTTGCGAAGTTGTTGGAAAATTATGTGCTAAGAATAGGTCCGTGGCCTTTCTTGATGCCATTGGAAAAGACGAGTTATGATTATTGGGGTTGGAAAGTTGATGCGGAAGTTTGGGGAATGTCTTGATTTTGGTAGTTGAAGTCCTTGGCTGGATAGGGAAATGGGACTTGTTGGGATACTCACTCATAACCTCTGGAACCTGTAGAATCAGATTGGGAACTTCGTATCTTCGTGTAGTATACAAATGTAAGATTGCAAAACCCTTGTATACTCCTGCGCCAGCTCAGGTCTCTCTCAAAATTGGTAGACCAGCATTCGTTTGATATCGCCACAGAACGACATGCTCAGTATATGGGTGTAATCAGCATATATTGCTACCAGTTTCTGCCACTGGTCAGACTACAAATCCACCCCAAAAATAATTTGCCGCAATCAAACATTGTTGATCTTCTTCAGTAGGTACGTATTCGACTTTGATAAGGTGTAAGGTGTTCATCATCATCATTCCTCATTAGACTGCTCATCGACACCTAAGGAATACATGAGATGAGTATGTAGATTTATCTTTCGATAGTAGATCGACTCAACATCTCAAAGTACAATAAGAAACAGCATCCTCCCGCTCCATAGTAGCCTGGGGGCATTGGAATCATTCTTGGGTAGTCTTTAGTCCTAGCAAAGGAAAGTTTCCTGGCTTTTAAATAGAGAGATATCTTGAGATAATGAAGATATTTACCATGATTGAGACGCTTGTGGTCACTTGCTTTGCAGGGTTTTGTGTGATGTTGATTTAGTACCTGATCTTCGGGCTTTGTTGACACTATCCTGCCACTTGGGATCAATTCTATACGTTAAATTAACAGGGCCCTCTGAGTTCTAGGGCACCTCTTGGATTGTACCGTTGCAATTATCAAACTGAAAGCAGGTAAAATTGTTTTCACCGTCTATATCCAATTGACTCAATCTCAGTTACGCTTTAATAAGTATGCTGACGGGAAGTACAGAAGAAGATAAGTTAAGGCGTATATATCGCTTCCCCGTTTGACAGATGATGTGGAAAAGTGACAACGGAAAGAAAAGTATAGATACCGGAATACGAAATTCGGTAATATCTATACATTTTTATGGGCTCGGGTGATAATCGTTGGATTTACCAGTTTGGTAGCATCGGGGTAGTGGCTAAGTACGTTGAAACGCGTGCTCCAGAGTGTGCACATATCTGGAATTAATCGTTCAATCCACTGTTCTGCCTATGTGAAAAGTTGGGTTTCACGCTCCGTCTTTTCTTTTGTATAGCTATAGAATTCTGGGAATTCTCTTCCTTACCCGAGGAGTGGGAAGCAGCATTCAGTTTTTATTGGTGAATTAACATGAAAATTAATAGTTTGATAAAACAGGATTCACAAAGTCAGGTTGGAACCAAATGGGTCTTGTTTATATCCCTGTGAATCTTTTAGGAAACTGGGCGAAAATAAGCATAAAGTTAAAATCCAGACAAATTAAGCATAAAATAAAGCATTCACTGAAATAAAAGTACACCTGGGCACATACTATCAATTATTTGGACGACACATGAAGGCATTGGGATGAATTTAAGTTTAATTTGGTTATGATAGAATGTAACAGAATAACTTGCTTCGCCAACGCTTGGAATATAAAATCGCTAAATCACCATTTTCCTTCCGATTGATCTCATCAGTAATCAATCGCCGCCTGCTGAAGCCTTCTAATTCTCAACACCACCGCTAGAGTACAAGCTAGCAGCAGGCTTAACATTGTAAGATTTCGAAACATCAACACCGAAAGCCAACCATCCAAAGATACCATCAGCGACTGTCTCACCCAAAAGCGAGTAGTTAATCATGGGATCAGAGGAAGCAGCCTCATCAACCAAAACGCTATCCTCAGAGTTCAAAGTTGTTGATTGGGTGTTGGTGCTGTATGGAGAAACAGCCTCGACTTGAGTAATCAAATCTTGATCGAAGAACATTTGTCCAACGTGGGAGATGACTCCACCACCATAAGTACCGTTCTCATAGGTAGTTCCATTGAAGTGGACGAGGACGTGGATGTGGTTTGAGCGAGAGGTGTAGTGACCGGGGAAGAGAGTTTGGAATTGAGCGACACCTTCGGAGTCGGTTGGTTGGAGACCACGGAGGAAAGTGGCGTTACCGTTAGTCGAGGCAACAATACCACTGTATACACCGGTAGAATTGCAATGCCAGATCTCGACAAAGGCGTTGGTGACGGGATCGCAGGTAGACATGTCAATTACTTGGGTGTCAAGAATGAGATCGACTCCCTCTTGTTCCTCGACGATGTCGGTTCGGACATATTCACCCGAGACGTCTGAGCTTAGCTATTAGAATCTGCTAGTATTGTTGGATGGAGATGAAATATGTACTTACAGTAAGGGCCTTGAGTGACTTCTGGGCTGAGGATGCAAGAGTTGTTTCCGGAAAATACAACGGACTCATCAGTGGTAGCGTCATAGTCTACAGTAGACAAGTGTGTGGTGTTGAGAACAGTTGCCTCATCTCTTGCCTTCAAGTAAGGTTGTTCTGTTCACAAAATGAATTAGTTTCTCTGCGTGAATTTGAGAAATAGTGGAAAACAGTAATATTAAACTTACCAGAACTGATACCTCTCTTCTTTCTCTCACTTTTAGCAATGGCAGAGCGTCTTGCGACAGCCGCTTGCTCAAGGCCTCTAGCCTTCAACTTTGCAGAGCAGTGGCTGAGATCACGGGTCTTGAGTTGAGATACGAAGGAAGCTCTCTCGGCAATCTCTTGTCTAACATCATGGCCTGGATGAGCAATGACCGAGGTAGCCAAGATGGCTGAGATAGCAGCTGCTGAGAAATGCATTGTCGGATAAGTGGTTGGTAATTGTTCGAAAGGTTGTAAATGCTAGAAGACTGGTGCCAATGATGCTGAGAATGGGAAGAAACTACCTTCGAATGAAATGTCGTCGAATTTATATATCTTCTCTCCTCCCCATGTTGTTTCTTCCCCCTTCAAACCTCTCGCCAATGCCGAAGGAGCTTACGAATTCATCTTCAACTGGCAGTCCAACATTCCCAGGGTTTGAGCACAGGATAGATTAGGTTCTACGTACCCGTTGCCACTTCAATTGTAACCTCCATCTTATCACTTGCAAAAGAAGAAGAACAACACCTCAAACAGTCTCCATAGCATGTCACTGGCGACGTCCCGCTAACACAAGAATAATCGTAATAGGATGTCACTGCCGGCCTTCCACTGGCAGTATGATGGGAGAAACGCAACAGATTATTTTTCCAGGAAAGCCCCATGCAGGTACCCGGCCCCATCGTTCTTGGCAGCTTATTTAGTACTCTAAAATCGCACTGGCATACGTCGAGGTCAGTGCATCAAGTAAAGGTATATTTGCAACAAGAAATATTTGATTGGACGGAAGAAAAAAGGATGACGGATTGAATGAGCCACATCAGCACGGCACCCAATGCCGTGCTGGACAGTTGACGCGAATTCTCCTTTGAATAGTCCAGAAAGTGGAGCAAAACGCGCGTTGTGGGCCTTGGCATTGAAGCATTGCCGCCAAGGCTAGAGTCGACCCTCCCGCTTAATATTAGATCCGGGGCTATTACTCTCCTGAATATCGAGGTCTGGCTGTGCAGTTTCGTATCTTCATTGTACGATAATATCTAGCGTTGAAAGTGGCTGTATATGTAGATTCTAAGACGACCGGTTCGTCTCTAAGGAAATCTGGGGGTTCATCTGGTAAAGAAAATGGCAGTACCAGAGCGAGTTTCGACATGCCAAGATCATAATTATACTAAAATAACTCCAATTTAGTTGATTGATGTCTGATGCTTAATTTACTGCCATGGCGATGAAGAAATATCTTGATGTCAGTGATCGATACCTCGGTCCAGATTCATCGATTTTCTGTAATGTAACTTAGCCATGAAGTTTAAGCACTTGCAGGTTTTTGAGACATGCAACTTATTCATAATGATAGTGACATGTGTCTTTTCTCTCTTGATTCCTTCAAGCCTCATTAGGGTATGATCGGATCAAAAATGAGCATTCCTCAAATCGATGCTGTTGTCGCTTTGGCCCTAATAACGCATTCACGGACAATTGAGGAAATCGCGATCCGTTGAATTTCATGACTTCGAAGCGGTGACCAAGTATGAGATGACATATTTCCATAATCAATGCATCGGATGTGATTGGATTTTCAATGTACCATCATATGTCCAGCCGAGCTACTACCGTACCGATAGGAGGGTTAAGCGGCGTATTATCTCATGCATGGAGGATAATTTTGAGCCACAGGCACTTCTGGCCAGTTTGTGATAGCCTTCGACTCACACTGCTTTCTATGCAATAATTCCTAGTCGCCTGGGGAATTTCCACAAGTGACTGCCGGAGTCATGAGTATCGGAATATCTTCTTATTGATAATCTCTGCGGTAGGCAGGTAGTAATTAAGGTGCCAGTATCCAGAGATGAAATGCAGCATCAAGTAAAATATGTGTCGTGGAGCAGAGTGGATTTCGTAAAATCCAAGCATGAGACAATGAGAGGTCTCTAGTGATGTTCAAGCGAGAAGCTGTCGAAGTACGTAATGCCTGAAGGGATTACTGATGATGGAATTGGTTAAGAATCTTTCCGAATAGTTCTCGATATCTTGAATCGAAGGCGGAGAATGAGCCCCTTGCCAACGACCCATTTGACCCCAGGAGAAGGGACAAGTGTTCGTGGATATTTCTCTAGCCTTGTCTATATTGTTTTCTTCTTTCGGGATTTTGAATTCCCAAAGGACCAGAAACAACTATTCGTCATTATGTACGGCATATGAACAGGTCTTAGTTTGATAGGGGTTTGAGAATTTTGTGTAATGGAATGTGGTACCGGAGGGAGTTCCGCAACATTCGTTCTCCTTTGGGACTGTAGAATGTCATGTGACCTCCGCATCACCTAATCTCATTGGGATTCATTTGTAGCATCTGAAGACATGAAAGCATTTCCGATTCGGAAAAGAATCTTAAGTAAGATTCAGGTACAAAGCATAAAGGGAGTTTTCACACCGAGCTAAATTGGACATCAGAACTGATTTGGATAACTGTCGCAATCTTGTGTCTCTGAGCGTCAAGAGTTGTCTCGAATCCTGGTAAAATGAGTGAATTTACTTTCCACGAGAAGTATTCGATTTGAATCCCTTGATCAAGCAGGAGGCATTTTGAGTGCCCAGGTTCTCACGTGCCTGGCAGTAATATCTCAAGATGAAATTGTCAATTTCCACCCAATTTCAAATTGCGTGGTTCAAACTCCGAGGCGTAGAGAATCAGACTCCGGTACACTTTATCATGAAGAAACATGTATAGAACTCAAGTGAAAAGAAAGATCCGTCTCCACTTTCAATTTCAGCGGATAATCTTTGATAAGACTCAGTATGACGGAGTGAAAAATGACCGTTATCCTGAAAGGTCGATCCTCCGCATCGTAACATGCTGGGAACGCATGGCAGCGGCGTATAGTCTTCAACAAGCCCCGTATTTCGTCATAATAGCATGGTGGCGCGACTTTTGATGGCCAATGATAATCAAGGTCAGGAGTTACAATAAGAAGACTAAGACTTATACCCTAGAGACAAAGTCATGCCCCAGTCTAGATAAAGCAAGCTATTGCAATTTAGGCATCATACAGAGCAGGACCATGATATTTCTGCCTACATCATTTGCTGGTGAATGCAGGATGTGATCCCAGTCCAGTATCTTCCACGGGGTTGAAGGAATCAGTGTTCGCGCTCGTCACTCATTGATATAATAGGTTTGCTCGTGTATCTGTCAGCAGAGCAGGTGGCATGCGTCGCAAAGTAGGTGGCAAAGAAAAGTTAAATATATCCTTGAATAGCATAGCATGCAAAGCCAAATACTGCGGCTTACGGGACTGAGTCGTGCAACCACCCGTCCGCGTCGTTCTTTAGGTAGGCACCAAGTGGGATGTCATAGTATTGAGTACTTGAGATAATTCTAGACCCTCAAATTTGATCCCATGAGCGAAGGTCTGCACGCTGGCAAGGAAGCAGGATCTGGCATTAGTTCCGCTGATTTTGGATGCCCAGGTATTGAATTGCCAAATTCGAGAGTATTGATATTTGATTAATATCTCTCTCGATTGGTAGATCCTCGATAGTTTCATGGTAGAAGGTCAAGTGTAGGTGGGATCGTATCAAGATACGGGAATTAATATCTCCCTGGCTTATGTCGTCCGTCACGAGAGTACACCTCGGGGAATATCCTGTCAAGGCTTAAAACTGATCCACGGTCGCATGATGACACTTCAAACGAAGGCAAAGTCCACACTGTCCCTGATCATTCTCTTTAACAATAAATAAGTAATTTCTTTTGTTGGGAAAGATCCTGATTCTGAGCCGGTCAAAGATGTATCGCCGTATGACCTTTCCGCACAGGGCGGTAAAAACGGAAGGTGCGGTGGCAAATGCATCGGTCATGCTGTGGAAGTTCGGTGCAGAACCCCATTTTCCAGCCATTTAATTCCCCATAATGTCCGCGCTACGGCTGTATTCAAAGACCGGCTCGGCAAAGATTGTTATCAGTGGCAAAGGAATGAAAATGGTATTTCTTGCATGATACCGAGGGCTCAATCTGTAACTGTCGCACGATTTTGTGTAGTAAACATGTCACTATGAGACGTGGCACCATGCGTTGAAGATCGTGGTCTTGTCATACTGCTTGTATATCTGGGACTACACTGCGGATGTAATACCCAGATATTTTGAATGCCATTATGTATTTCATGTAACTTCGATTCCATATCTTCAGCTGGAATTTTGATAAGGATATTCGGAGAGCAAGCAATAAAGTTGATCAATCCAAATCCAAATGAAGGTTTCGCGGATCTTGTTCCATCAAAAAGCACCTGGACTTCTTGTAGTCTTGTATCGCGGCAACATCAAACTTTCCTATAATAATATAAGAGCCTTGTAGTGCCATGTACAAACGTATCTGGCCACTCTGTGTGATGTAAATCTGAGATCAACACAAATGTGGACAGTAAATTCGCACTGGGCGTGGTAGTATTTCCAAACGTTAACCCGGCGTGCATTGTGTAACGATTGGCATTGAACTAGCTACCTTGTTTTCATGCAGTGGCTGTCAATTCGTCTCAACAAAGAGATACCATGCATATATAGAGTATCATTCTCATCCAAACTTTCCAGGCCTGGAGGTCGAATAATACTCCAGTACAAGTAGGATTCTAAGATTTTCCGCAGGTACGAAGTGGTGGTGGTGGTGTGGTCGTACCTTTTGCTTGTGATCGCACGCACAGTTATGAAAAGATATATTAATTGTGACAAACCTGCATATATAAGCACACAATATCACCGAAAATTCATGGTGACACATAAAAATATGACGATAATCGACTCACTCGAATCAGAGCAATCAGAGCACTTACCAATAATGTAAGCGCACATGTAACCAAATCCGTTAACCGAGCCAGATTGATGGGTCACATCTAAAAACTAATGCACCCCACTACGGTCCGTACCCCTACTCCGAAGCTCCTTTTTGACTGAATTAGGTTTCGGAGTATCCAGATAAATCCGGCTTGAATTGTTGGGCACCAATCAGTGAGAGTGGAGTTGTAGATCAACTCCGGACTTAGAGTAGTTGTGTGCTAAAGATTGAGATTCAGCAAAAGTGCAAGATTCGGTAATATACTCCAAAGAGTAATCATCTAGCCAGCCTCGGCTCTTTTTATCACTCGCGCAAAGGTGGGGTACCTCTTCTGATTACCAATTACCATATTTACCGCCAAACTTTCCATTCAACACATATATGCATCCGGTACCTATTAAATGACCATAGAAAAATGATTGGTATCGCTACACCTAAATAGCTTGGAACGCCCGTCGAAAGCCTTGCCCAAATGTTGGTTATATAAATGAAAGGATGAAGTAATATCCAAGAATGCAAATAATTTACACGCGGTCTCGAATCCAGCAGTCTGTGGTGAAATTTCTTACCCTTTGTCTCGTGCAACTTCCGGAGTCAAGGCATGATCCCATATGCACCGGTTTCGTATAACGGGACATCAGTAGGGACAGCTTCGTTCTACAAATGTAGATAAAAACCCCTTCTCCACGGCAGGTACGAAAGTAGATCTTGGCCACCTTGCATTTTGAATTTCTGACCACTCCACAAAATCACACTAGTGACTTCATTCCAAAAGTGGGTATTCAAATCCTTCAACACTCGTGTACACATCGTCTCATATTGCCAGACTTCTAGCATTAGCCCTGCATAGCACTTTTGTTCACGTCGCCAAGTCCTCGAAGTTTGTGTTTGCCGAAACATCACTATGTCGTCAAGATCTTCTACCTCAGAGCCACCAACACCCTCCTTCTCAAAGACAGTCCGCTGTTGTGCCAATTGCCACAAGACAGAAGCTTCCATGGGAAGCTTCCCCAGTTGTGAACGGTGCAAAACTCCCTATTGCTCTCGCGATTGTCAAAAGGCCGACTGGCCAGCTCACGAACCAAATTGTAAAGAACGGTATAAATTCAGTATAACAATACACGGCGATAATATTCCAGACGGTTTGGATATCGAAGCTTTAAAGAAGAAAGCCGAGCAAGATGGTAAAGAGTTCCAGTTTATACAACTGCCTTCTGGTCAAACGAGCGGCGGATCGAAGGGAGAAAAGAGGTAGAAATTCAAGCTTGGCAAAGGAAACCATCAGATTGGTGATTGGACAGATATATGCGATGGTCTGATCTAGTTGTGATGATAAGATATTTGGCCAATGCAAGGATTACGGCGAATAATCTGCGGAGCGTTGGCAGTGCCGGTACTTGGAAAACAGGAGGAGAATTGCTAATGGGCGATAGACGATCGCAATGGATGAAATGGATTCCCATAATAGCTGGATGAGGATACTCAACCATCATAAAAGGCGTGATATAGCGGGCGTTCCGGTTTTATGCAGGCGGCAATAGCGATGGACGGTCGGATTCGATGCGACGTTGAGATAGCGCGTTGTACTACCAACATGGCATATCCATTTCCATAGTTAAACAATGTAACATAGAAATGTGACATGAGATACAACGATGTCGGAAGTTCGGAATTAATACTCAGGATTTCCAATGGGTAGTCAGGGCCCAACAATAAAAACCTTTCACTATTTGAAGACGAATCAGCCTTCAAGACATTTTCGATCAGTTTTTCTTCATTTAAATGTATATACTCCAGCCACAGAAAGCTTTTGAATATTGGAACTTAGTTCAGACCGTTAAACAATCTGATTCCAGTGCTTCACCTGTAATAAGTACCACATATCCAAATCCAAGCATGTGCCAAGACATTTATGAAAAGAGGTCTGAAGAAGGGGACTTGTAGATCATAGGCCACACAAGGATTCCAACAAGGTCGAAGGACACACATATAAATTGAGATAGTCATCTAGAAATGGGAAGAAAGATTCAGTTGGACTTACATCATCATACCTATTCATCGTCAAGAATTGAAGTGAATACTAACATTATTGAGTTATGAGAGCTCGATGATGGACCTCGAAAACAATTCCCGTTCTCACTGGCATCATCCAATCTCCACTCTTCGAGAGAGATGCCAATATTTGACCTTGAAATACTTTGAGTCGGAAGCATTTTTGATTTTGATAACAACATTCTCCGGTCAACCAGCAGAGTCTCTTTTGCCAGCAACGTTTATCTGTCGGATTGTAGATCATCGTTATCCAGGACAACACTTAGCCTAGAGAACAATTTCTCTGGACTACAGAACAAACTTCCTGGCTCTTCATTGAATCTCGAAAGTGAGTCTCAGTTCGGAGGAACCAAGGGCCAAGGCTGGAGTTCCAACTCTGTAGTATCTTTACACAAGACAATCCAAGATTCGTTTCGCGACCTCTTTCGTTTGGATATGATACGGCCATTCTAGGCAGCAGAATCGTATGTTATCGAAACCATACGCCTGGGCGATGTATGCCAAACAATATCATTTCGAGCCGATTTTTGGCTCATCGATTTTTGTATCTGAGTGAAACACTTTCCAGCATGGGTATTGGAGTCTCATTTCTTCTGCTCCAGACTTCTTGAGGGTCTGTATTGAGCTCGCATCGGCTTATGCACACACCGAACCTTGCACGGGACAAGTTTTTCATGGTGTTGCAGGTGCAAATCGACAAATCCAAAGGCGAACTTCGATCCAGCAACTGCGAGAAGTTTCTTGCACTGGTCAGAGAATGGTAATCAAGCGCTTGTTGGGGTTGAGACAACTTATTCCAGAGGTTAAAGTTCTGAAGCTCAAGGTAAGAGACTTCGTTTTTCATGTCGTTGAAGGAGGAGAGGTGTTGGTTTGGCTTTTTTGTGGATGAGAATGAGTGGAATGAGATTCTCGATCGATTGAGAAAATATTGGTAGTACTGTGATCGCCAAAATCATGATGTCATTCTGAGATCATGGTTTGAAAAGGTTCCGCTCTTGACTGCGGTAGAGGACCCGAGTCTGAAGCTTACGATCAAGGAATCAGAAATCAACACGTGATTTGCGCCTTCATATGGTGAGTTTTCACTCATTTTCATCAAGTCGTGAGTGCATTTCCTGGAATAGAAGGTCATGTGTCTTGCCAAGGAGAAGTGGCGATAAACTCAAAATATTTCAAAATTTCATGGCACCTTCCACTATATGTACATCGGGTCGGGTGGCTCTACCCTAATACCTTAAATTTAAGCATATTTTCGATCGATATCCACTAACTGTATTCATGGCTGAATACGAAGTTTCTATTGGCTCATATGGTATAAGCAAGGAAAGACTATAAGTTCTTACATACGCGAGTTTTCCTTCCCAACCCTTGAATGGTGAAGACCACAGAAAAATGGATTTTATTTAATGGACATGGTTACCATTGAACCAGCCATACCCCGAAAGGCTCTGGCTCTAAGCTAATTCTATATAATATATACCTCTTTTAAATTAATATCTTTCTTTATTATCGAAACTAATCAATAAGTATCTACGAATTTAAACCTTCTAAAAAAATCTTTCTAAAACCTTTTAAATTCATTTTATAAATCATCTAATAAATTATCGAATTATATATAGATTTTGATTAATTAAATCTACCCTTTTAATATCTAATTTTTAATTCCTAAGAACCTTTATTATCAATAACTAATTTAAATCTGATTTATTTATATATAATAAATAGATTATA
>PQXL01000346.1:0-43339 GCA_004916875.1 Botrytis galanthina
GGTGGGTGGGTGGGTGTAATTGGAGATTAAGTAATAGCAGTTGGGTGGTTTGATGGATAGGTAGATAGTTAGATAGCTGGATATTTGAGATATCGGATAGGTGGATAGGTGGATTGGATTGGATGGAGATGTCTGAGATGATGGGATTGAGATGATGGGCTTGGGATGGTGTGAGGGATACTTTGAGGGATTGCGATTGGGGGATTGGGATTGGGGAGGGATTGCGATTGGGGGATTGGGATTGGGGAGGGATTGCGATTGGGGGATTGGGATTGGGGAGGGAGGTGAGAGGTGGGTAGTTTGAGTAGGTGTTGTGTAGCGAGGTAGGTGGAGGAAGGTGCAGGATGGTAGGTGGATGGGTATTGAGGTTTGGGGTTTGGGGTTTTTGTAATTGGATGATTGGATGGCAGGATGGGGACATGGGGAATGGGGCAAGGGAATGTGTGGTTGTTTGAAGTGTAGAGAGGAGGGAGGAGAGAGGAGAGGTGGTTTGGGTAGGTGATAAGTGGGTGAGAGGTGGGTGGGTAAGGGGAGCGAGAGATTTATAAGGAAAAATAGAGTATCATAGAGAATAATAGGGGATAGTGGTTGGTGATGAATGATTATTTTATATTGGGATGGTGGTATGGCGTATAAGGTTATAGAAATTGTGAAAGCATCTTGAGGCGAGTTTGTTCGGTATCTGGGAATGCGGAATGCGGATAGATAAATAAGTTGATAGACAGGTGGACAGATATACTTTGTAATTTAGATTATGTGAATCCTCCATGTATACCTGCTAATGCATCTACAGATATGTATCTCGAGATCGGGTTTCTGATCTTGTGGTACGGATGAGATTGGATATATGGGAGAATAGTGTTTTTCTTTTAGGGATGAGGATAGTATGGTCGCTTGGAAGTTGGAAAATGTTTGAGATTAGAGATGTAACTGTAACTGTAGTTGTAGTTGTAGTTAAGTACGAAGGAGGGAAAGATTGAGAGATGGGGAATTTGAAAGGCATGTGGGAACTTGGTATGTTGAGATATGATATAAGTACTTTTCTGTAGGTATGGAGATGTGAGGGATTAGAGTGAAAGGTTAATGGTATTTAGGATATCCATCTATCATACCTAGGAAACTAGGAGGATTCGTTCGAAAATTTATTCTTGCACTTCATAATCTAGCTTCCGGTGCTCATTTCAGTTTCCTCTCGAACTATTCGTCACCTCACTCGGCTCTTTGAAGATTTGCCCGCCACAAACAATACTTTACAATTTAACACCTCTGGCCATGAAAACCGCCCTCTTCATATCTTTTCTCCCCCCCTCAACCCCAGTTCCATGAAACACGATCCCCTTTCCCAACACCATATATCCGAAATCCGCACCGACACCAGCATCTACGAAAATCTTCTTGATTTCCTCCTCGGAAAATCCATGGTGAGTGACTGTTTCTTTCGCTTGTTGAGCTTGTTCATTTAACTCCTCATGATGTTGATGACCGTGGCTATGTTCATGACCATGATCCCCATGACCATGAGGATTTCCATACCCATCATGACTTTCGAAATCGACCACCGCTAAAATTCCACCTTTCTTCAACCTCTCTCCAATCTTCCTCGCCGCCAAAGACGGGTTTGAAAAATGATGGAATCCCAATCCCACAACCGCAATATCAAATTGATAGAGATCTTCAATCTCCAATTCTGGGGCTGGGTCAGAGGAGAGCAAGTTTCCTTGATGAGCAAACATTTCGGATGGAGAAAGTCCTTGGTTGGATGCGCGTGCGTTGTACTGCGATACCATGGAGGAAGAGAGATCGATACCGATGGCGCGGGTAATGGTGGGGAGTAGCGCACGGGTGATAAGACCGGTGCCGCAGGCGTAGTCAAGGAGCTTGACGGTATGCTCTGGGGGAGAGGTCTCGGTGACCCAATTGGCCCCAATGAAAGACATGGTGCGGTCTTCTTGAATAATGGAGATTAGTTGTTCCATGGTTTTTTGGAACCGCGTGTCGTATGTTGAGGCATGCGTGCTGGGTTGGAGTTAGTTGTGGTTGGGGAGAAAGTGAAGGGGTGGAAATATGTATGGCAAGTTCATGTAACCCATAATTGCAGAAGCAGACAAATCTTCTCAATCTTTTGAACACTAATTCCAGACAAGAAGCAATAGCCCAGCGCTTGCCAGAGCAAAAAATCTTCATTCCACAAGACATGGGACCACCGCATGTAAGAACAATCCGATTTCCTCATCATATACTCTCCAACCCAACAGGGAATACGTACTCCCAATGTTCTCTATTCTTCTCCGTCACATCTCCATCATGTGTATGCTCCGACATTTTCAATATAGAATTCTTCTGAAAAACCTGAATTTTATACCCAAATTTTCCAATCTCGATTCCTCCTAAATAATATCCGAGTATCAGTGATAATAAAATAACAAATAGGATATGATAATGGCTTCTAATCATGAAAATTTACTCTTTCCTACAAAGAAGAAAGTTGCAGAACCCAGGACGAAGGTTTGTTATATTTATATCGTAGGTTTGTCGTGCTTTAGTGGGGTGTAACCATAGTGGGGTCGAAAGAATCAAAGAATGAATGGGGATCTCGCTTGTCGGAGAGCTTTCGGGGACTTTCTGACGTGCTGGGATTAGACGGAATAGGGGGCTTGGGGGAAGCTTGGAAACAAGTCTCCGAATATATGAGGTTGTGATGCAATAATGTCTACGGGTCGGAGAGTTATTTTCCCCTTTTTCCTATATTTAAGGATTCTATAGGCGAGTAATTAAAGATGGGGATCCTAGTGTATTTGAGGTCGAAGTCAATCAATTCCATGGATTACAGTACAACACTCGCGCTACATGAACTACTCCCTACTTGAAGTACTTTGTTGTATGGATTACTCCAATGGCATAAATCAATCTCATGAAACGAACCTTTCTCATCTTAGGAGATACTCTTGTTGGGCAATTGCTCCCATCGTATGAAAGACTCTTATTGTGTGATTACTCTCATTGTATCAACTATCTAATTATAATGTATGCCATTTTTCTTTTGAAGTCAATGAAGAACTCCCAAATTTATTGGTTGATACCTTCAGCAGTAGGTAATGGGATAGCCTTGTAGAGCAAGATGAGCGCAGAGTGAGATTCTCCACCACCAGCAAGAGTAGCAATCTTCTCAGCATCGACCTCTGAAACCTTGTCATCGTTGAACCACCACCATTTTCCATCTTCCTCACCACGTACGCCAGTCTTACGATCAAGTGGTCCTTGCTTCTTCACATATGAAGTGTAATGACCGCTATCCGCACTAGAACCTTGATGGGTAACAATACCACGAAGTTCGTAAAGACCAGACTTGTTCGCTCCGTCATCCTTGGCAAGCTCTGGGTTGATTAACGCATTCAACTCCTTCTTTGCCTCTAAGATTGAAGCAGCTTTTTCCGCATCAATCTCTGCGTCGGTCTTATAAACAACATCCTCCATTTCGGTATCGCCGTCTTTAGACTTAGTCTCCTTCTTCTCATCTTTCTTTGAGGAAGATGATGCTTCATCGACAAGGCCAGCTTTCTTGTCAGCTTCTTCTTTATCGTGGATGCGCTTTTGACGCTTGCGAGCACGTTCAATGTCTTCCTCTTCCTTTCGTACTTCGCGAACCTTATCCCTAACCGGGATCAACATTTGCTTGAGCTCATCCGTACAGAATTCTACTACGTCTAATTCATGAGGAAATGTAACCTTGCGCATAATCTTTGCTTTCTTTTGAGCCTCACGTTTCCAGAAGAATCGAACGAAATGGACGGTGAGGTATTTAGGAAGGCGTGAGATTTTGGATTTTTTGGTGTAAATGGCATCGCGACCCAGGACTTCAGATTTCTTTTCAATCTTTTCCTCCAATCCTGCGACCAGTCCATCTCGAAGATGGTTAGTTGCGCCAGTGATATGGCAATCCAGCTTCAAGAAAACATCATTCCCCTTGATTGGTTGTTCGCCTGCATCCTTTGCACCTTGCTCATCACATTCAGTGATGGATTGGAATGCCCCCGCCATATATTTGTCAACAAATGAGACCGATGTAGATGAAGACCCTTCAGTGTTTCCACCTTCACCAATCTTTAAGCTTGATCGTAAGACCTGGAGGATTTGCGTCCAAGCTTCTTCAGCATCTTGTTGTGCATAGCCGTGGCCATTCTTGGCTTTTTCCTGAAATTGTGGGAAGGCTTGTCGTAAAGCGTTGAGGTAGATGAGTGGCGGAAACGCCTCTTGTGTTTCTGACATCTGCATGTATAAATCTCGCATCGCAGCTGTCAGATCGAGCGATTGGGGTCGACTGAGTTGGAATGCATTGAGCATGTTGTTGGAACCTGTTTCAGATGGTGTGAACTTCTGCAGACTATCTTGCAACTCTGGAATAGCTCTGAGAGTTTGTAATGTTGAGTTGAGATAACATGTATTTCCCAGATTTTGTAATCCAGCTGGTGTTGCTCCAACTTGTTGTGCAGCTTCTGCTTCGGTCATGTCTTCAACAAATTTTATTGGCTCCTTTGGCTTAGAAAGTGTTCCTCCCTCTGCAGGTGTTCCCATCATCAAGAATGTCTGTCCTGGCTTGGCGCCGATTTTCGAAAGATCGGTGTCATCTTTAAGTTGGCCGCCTTTAACCAAGATCTTTTGTCGTTCTGGCTCAACGCCAGTGAGAGAATAGAGCTGATATTTTAGTGTTTCGCCGTTGGACGTAGGATCAAGCTCGATATCATATTTCTTGCCTTGATGCTTGATAATGATCGGTATATTCGACATGGTGATGAGAGGCTCACGTTTTGTGAAGGTTATCGGGGAAAAAATAGGTAGGTGGAAGGTAAACTTGTAGATAAATACCTAGCAAACGGGACGGTTCTCTTAGCGCGCCTTACGTAGCTTTGTGGGATGCCTGACTCCACCATGTAACCCGATTACCAACTCAGGTGAATGATTTAAAACAGTTAATGTCTTGGTATAGTTTGTGCTCCTCAAGGATACTAATGATATTTGGAGATTGATGGCTTAGAAATATAGTAAAATGGAAGATTTCAATTGCTTTTCTGAAAAGTTCAAATCAAAATAATGAGTGTCTGATTTGATATCAATTATTGAAAGAAAGCAAGATATATTTGGTTGGAAGGTTTCCTTCGTCCATGCGGCTTTTTCCGTCCGGGGCTGCTTGACTCCTTGACTATTAGAGAAAGCCCCACCAAAGCATCGACAACACGTACGGCTGGTTGGTACTGTTGATGACATCTTATTGAAAGGAGGCATTCGAAATAAGAAACATCAACGAGATGGTATGTAGCAATCTGAAATTTCTATCAATATAGCTTGAAGATTTAAGAATGACAGAGTTTTACTAAACTAAATTTTGCAGTCTCAATCATTGCGACCTTACCTTCAATGCGTACGATCCTCCTTGACAGCAGCTCTATGTCTCTCGAACTTCGCATCCCAGACTTCCGAAAGGCACAATGTGCCCGAGATTGAAGCTAAGACTTCACCGGAAGTTCTGTTAAATTCGTTGACAGTCGCACGGAATGAGAATGAACGGGTTCTCATTGAACCCAGTATCAACAGTGTCCGAATCAGTATCAACATCAAACAAGCGGACGAAATTGAACACATTCTCGTACACAAATTTACCAGGTTCTTGACTCAACGAGCAGAAGCATTCTTCATTCTTAGGAGGAAACCCGTTAAGGTGGGTGGCAGGTTTAGATGTGCAAGGGCTAGAGGCTGATTTCGAATAGGGCTACGATATCTCGTTTTTGATTACGAACTTCCACACAGAGGAGATGTTAAAGCATAAGCTGGTGGACTTCATCATAGAGTTCATGGAGGAGGTTGATAAGGAAATCTCGGAGATGAAGCTATTTGTGAGCTTTACCTTCCCTTCCCCTTGATCGGAACGGTCGCTGACAGACAACAGTTGAATGCTCGTGCAAGATTCGTTGCAGAATCGTTCTTAACACCAGTAAGTCATCCTGCGATATTTCCGACATCAACTAATGTAATACCTTCAGTTCGATTAAGCTTGGGGCTGGTTTTCGGAGTATACAATATTGATAGTAGCATATTTGAGATCAGCGGTGTGGGAAGTCGACATTTTGATCCGGCGTTTCGGAGAATAAAAGATCTTATAAACAGGCTATCAGCTGGTATCCATTACCTTGTATCATTTCTGGGTGAAAGAACATATTATCACTGCGAAGGACATGCATGCAATCTTCATTTGAGGTCTTATTCATATCGCGGCCTTGTCACCTTTGTTTTCATACAGTCTTCTGGATTGATTGTTTAAGTCACTGTGGTGTATCTTCATTCCGCCGTGCTGTATAGTCTCTGTACTGTGCGGTAAAAGGGGTATAAAATGAGCTTTGTGGGATCTTGAATGGAATCACATTACTTGAACTTACCCACAGTAACAGTCTTCGTTCGATACGTATAAGCTCAATGTGCTACGAGCAATGCGGGACCATAACTGAAGATCTTGAGCTTCATAATTAATGCTTGAGCCGTGGATATTGATAGGAGCACTTGGAAATTATTGAACTCGCCTGTTAAGCAATCGCCATGAATACAACATGTGACCGGTATAATATGAATCACGCTAGTGATGCATCTGCAAGGTTGTCATTCAAACACCGACTTTTCTAGAATCTCACTATCGCTATTATTTGCGACGATGTTATCTTCAACTTCAACAGAAACTGTATATTGTATATTTTAGTCCATACCATGATAAGTGAATCCCTTAACCTCTCGGATTGAACTGGTGATCTTGAGGATATTCTACCCAATAATTCCGACTGCATCTTTTTACATCTCTAGCCAATCGCTCGACAAATGAACTCGGACCTGTGGTTTAAACTTACCACTGGCAATTAATAAATCAAATCTAATTGGTTCGAGTTCGCGGCGTTAAATACATATGCATAAAACTACACCTCCTTCAGCTTCTAATGGGCCTTTGAGAGAAACGACTGAGTCAATAATGCCAATGAATGGTTACACATCACCTGCCCTCCCTCCAATCAACACCTCAAATACCCCGTTTTCCGCAGAGCCAAATCACTATACGCCCGTCAGGGGTTCCAAACCTTCCTATAAACCATTGGATATTGATAGAGAAGATATTCGCCTTCTTATTCTTCCATACGCCAGCTCCAGTGGCCAGAACTATGAATTTATTCATGTTTCCCTACTCACCAATGTGAAATACGAGGCATTGTCTTATGCATGGGGTGATCTACCTGCAAACAAAACCATTAAGATTGATAAGACAGATTACTACGTGCGAGACAATTTATTTGCAGCACTAGAAGCTCTTCGCTTGCGGAGTCGGCGGCGTTATCTGTGGGTGGATGCTGTATGCATCAATCAAGAAGACTTTGATGAGCGCAATGCGCAAGTTGCACTTATGAGTCAAATATATGCGAAAGCCGACGAAGTTATTGTGTGGCTGGGGAAAGCTGGAAGAGATTACTGGGGCGCAATGACTTTGCTAGATAGTCTAGGCAATTCCGCAACGTCTGCGAAAGAGCTATCGAGATCCATAACAGAACATGCAGCTGTTTCTCATGTAAAGTTTTGGACTGAATTGTCTATGTTGTGCCACAGGCCATATTGGCAAAGACTTTGGATTATACAAGAGGTAGTCCTCGCTTCAAAAATCAAAGCGCACTGCTCGTCATTAATCTTTGATTGGGAGCGCCTAGATTGGGTGTTTCGACGAATGAATACTACTCAAGAGACAGCCACAAGCTTATATGTCGGTACATCGTTAGCTGGAGGCGGCGATAAAGGATACTTTAGCTTACTACAGACACTGGAAGCTATCCGAAATAGTGTACCCTCGCGATTATCCAAGAGGAGACAAGAGATCAAGGAACGAATACCCTTACTAGATCTTTTTCTGACTCACAGTGAAGCATTATGCACCGATCAGAGAGATAGATTTTTTGGCCTGTATAGCCTTGCGAAGGATTGCTGCACCAAGGCCACGCCTGCAGATTATAGACAAACGTTCTTCGAGACTATATCTATGGTTACTCTGCATCATTTCCGTCGCCATACCGATGAACTTGACGTTCTTCAGAAATATGAACATTTCCGACAAACTCTTGCGAGAACGATGCCCAATTCAATCCATATCGTGCAAGATTTCCTGGACCATAATCCAGATGCTTTGGAAGGCCAAGAGATCATGAAAGCAGTTGGAAACGTTCGAGGATCTATTGTGTATATTAGCCCACCGCTAAAAGGTTTATACTTAACAGACTATCTTCGAGATTTAGAATTTTTAGATTTGAATGCAACTCCACTCATTGAGGATCAACTACGTTACTTCTTTCATCAACGCGGCGGTAAAGGATACTTTCCCAATGATCGACTTCATAACATTGATGATATTTGCAATTATGGAACTCGTGAGAAATGCTCATTTTCAGCTTTTTATTTGAAAGCTGCTCCTAGAATCGAGGATATCGATTTGCTGGCTTCTGATGTATCAAGCCCGCGTCAAAAGTCGCTGCCACCAGGAAAGAGAGATCGCATAGTGAATCAACTAATTTCCTCGTTTAATCAAACCCTCCATGAAGCAAAATGGAAGACAGAGCAATCTAGCAATACTACACCGGTCAGGTTATTCTTGGAAGAGAATGGGATGATAGGATACGTTTCAGACAATGCACAAGTTGGTGATCTCATTGTTCAGTTCCGCGCTACAAGCACCGCTGTAGTCATGAGAAAGGAAGGAGATCAAGGTAACATTGTCGGAAGAGTATGCGATCTACTCGATCGCCGTTCGAAGCATGGAAAGTCACGTCCTTTTGTATGCCAAGATCAAGATATTGACGAGAATGGATTTGATGTGCCGCCTCAATTGATATGTTTACGCATGAAGCTTTCAGCGTTGCGGTTGCTGGCCAATGGAAATCGAATGTATAATTGAATAACTACTCTCGATATTTAGGACATACATTCTTGATTCGTGAACTTGAGTTTTATATCGAGTGAGAGCGAAAAAGTTGATCTCTCCAGATTTTACACTAAATTTGGAATCTCAAAGTGGTCCCTCCATGTGGCTTGAAGGGTCAAGAATCGCTTCAAATGGGTTGCAGAACAGACGGGCAGGCACTCTCAATATCTTCTTTTCTGGAATCTGAGAAATTTTCCCTACTCATCTTGTCAAATGATGAAATATGCGGAACAAAATTTCAACGATCAACAAAAGTAACTCCATCTGTGGGGCTTTACAGCATTCTACTTCATCATGAAATCACGCGAGAAATTCTCGATTTCAGCTTTTATGGGAACCTTTGAAGCTCATAAGAGTTGATATCATGCACTGCTTCACCCTGGGGGCTTCCTAAGCTTTTTTCTTAAAATTCGATTGAGCTCTTGTCTCATCCCGAGACTGAACTCGAGTCACCCGTGATCAATAGTACTTTTGGCCCCAAATAAATACCCATCTGGTCGCGAGTGTCGCTCTAGTCTTCTCGGCGTCGCCGCGTCTTATTGTGTATTACTCACCAAGAAGACGGGGTATCTAGGTAATGTCACATAGGGTATTCAAATAGAACATCGTACAATGTATCTTCAAGTCTTTAGTCTATACAACTTCCCACAAATTGTTTTTCTATTCATTGTCAAGATAGAAACATGAGCAAAGAGGAAGAAGCTTCTAGGATAATGTGGATAGCGAAAGAAACTCTTTGATGAAAAGAACGATTTGTATGTTTGACTTTCCTCAATGTTAACAACAAGCCTTGAGCTGGCTTGTTTTGCCAGAAAATCCTCGTCGTTAGATTTCATCATCTTCAAGTTTTAGCGGATTAGATGATTTTGAGTCTTCCAATGAGCTGCATACTCGCACAACGCGCAAAACAGCATTCGGGAGACAGAAGATCAATTACATGCACGTATTATCGTCGTCACTGAACGAAAGACAAATTGTGTTCCGCAAAAAAGTTTCCGAACTTCAGCGAGTTACCACGCGAAGTACACGATATGGCTAGGGAATATATATTAACTCACGCAAGCATATCTATCTAGCAGTCTTTTCCCTTGAAAACGACCAATAAAAAGGCTGAGTAGGATAGGAGCTTCGATTTTGTCCTGGGCTACAGTAGAATATAGACTATACATTGACGATGTAGGCTCGTGCATGATCTTTTTGGTCAAGAGCTATTGAGACATGATTTGGCTGGATAGACGAATCGCAATTATGCTGGCAATATACAATACAGTACAACACGTTACCAGGTATTAATATGGGTCTTAATGGTGTGTTCATGAACACTAATACTGTGCATGTCTTCTTGAGATTTGTAATGAGGTTTGAGACTACACTTTAGTCGTTGTGGTATGCTTATTGCCTAATGAGCTTTCTAGAAAGGGGCAGATACTACAGCCAAGGGCCCAATGCTGAGCTCCATTATGAAGTCAATACGAACCTCGGCATTGATCGCTACCAAGGAGGAATCCAGTCAAATGGTAATTGATGATCAATGTGAAGATTAAATAATTCTGAAAATAGATAATGAATCCACTCCTTGTTACGATATTGTGATGAGAAATTGAAGTTTAAAAAAAGTTTTAGGGGTTATGTCGGCAAATATGAAGTGAGACATGTGAGTGGCCGTTGGAAACATTTCGGCCCGCTTTTGCATGAACCTCGGTCAAAACGAGTCCCTTATCAAAGAAGTATTTGGTTCGTGATCAATAAACCATGAAAAGTATGAAGTTGTTTTCAAAGAAGAAGTATATTACACTCTCATATACATTTGGACCTGAGTTTCTACATTAAGGAACCACGCCTTATTCTTCAGAATAGACCTCTCTCTCTCACAAACCCATTCTAATCTCAAGCACTCACGATAACAAGATGACTGATCGGCCAACGCTTGTTCCACCTCCTCCTATCAATTCCTCGAAATCTGCCATCGAGAATGTGTTAGAGCTTCGGGAGCTGAGTCAAATTGCGCCAGTAAGCACCCGATTTCCTACGGTTCCGTGCAGACTGCTCAATGGATTTGAATCTAACCTCTCTCTACCCAGGATATCTTCACGAACACTCACCCCTTATGGCATCCCCCCGGCGCACGAGGCATATACGGAGGGGCAATTATCGCACAATGTCTTGCAGCCGCACAATGCACGGTCCCGCATAACTTCACGGTACACAGCATGCACTGCTATTTTGTATTGGCTGGAAACTCCGATTTGCCAGTCATGTACTACGTCGAGCATGTTCGCGAAGGTCGCTCGTTCGCTACTCGCACAGTACAAGCACGCCAAAAGGGGAAATGTATATTCACAACCACGATGTCATTTGTGAGGGAGAATAGTGGAGGGAAGCAAAAAGTAGAACATGCGGTTCCAATCCCCAAGAACATCAGACAGCCGAATGAGGATGAAGAGTTGTTACAGATGGAAATGAGGACTGATAGTCCATTTGTTAGTCAGAGGCTCGAGATTTTGAATGGGGAGACTGGGAGACCGCATGAACAGAGAACCCGGCAGTGGATTAAAGCAAGGGGAAGGATCAGTGATGAAGGTGGACATCAAGCGCATTTGAATGCATTGGCTTATATGAGTGATAGCTACTTCATTGGAACTGTTGGGAGAATACATAAGCTGTGGAGATATGGCAGTGAAGAAAAGAAAAAGAAGGAAGCGACCGCAGAAGAAAATGAAAACGATAAGTATATGAAGAAACTGAAAGAAGCCGAAGGTTTTGGGGATGATCTGAACAATGAAAAGAGGAGGCCAGAGGTTGGTATGATGGTTAGTCTAGACCACACGATATATTTTCATGAGCCTAGGAGGTTTAGAGCAGATGAGTGGATGTTTACGGAGATGTCAAGTCCATGGTCTGGAGATGGGAGAGGAGTGGTCACCCAGCATATGTTCACCAAGGATGGAACATTGATTGCTACTTGTTTTCAGGAGGTAGGGGTTTCCTTCGCGGAATCATATTGAGTATCTTGCTAACAGGCATTATAGGGTGTTGTGAGACTTAACCAAGACGGAACAGAGAAAGCCAAAATCTAAGGGAATCTTTGATGTAATGAAATAATTCTGAGAAGCCGACTACAGGGTACAATAGATAGAATAAAGGGGAAAAGAGAGAGGGACGAGCATTGAGCATTGAATATATGCAGACTTGTGTTTTATTAGACTAATAGATTTTCTTTTCGATACCATTTCATACGTTTTGGTTCTTGGGGCAGCCCGAGGGCAAAGCGATAGACTTTCCAAAGAGACGGAGCATTAGGTATTCTCGATCTTGTTTTTGATATACTACTGTTTGTATTCTCATATGAAAACACATGGATATAATAAAGTCTTGTCAAACTGCACAACTACGCACGGCTAACAGAGAATCTCTGCAGACTTCAGGTCTTCTGCATTGACTGTGCATTGACATGTGACTGTGGATCATCTAGCTAAGCTGTTCTTTGACAACAAGTTTCATGCAATCTATGGCACTTTGTTAGGAAGTTTAGGAAACGAACACGACAGGTACTTTCATTCTCACCAATGTACCTTCACAGAACCCTTTTCTTTAACGGTCTCTCATTGCTCATTTATTTGATATCGTAGCCTTGCTTATTTGGCTCTTCAGCCTCGTTTACGTCATCCCGGAGCGTTTGGATTCCGTTCACCGAAATCTTGTTTGTACCCAATCCAGTCCGTATGTATGGTATCGCCTTTAGCCTTATTTGATGCCTAGCGATTTTAATTCAACTCCCAACTCAGACAACCTGGAAGTCTCGGTCAGCAGGGTCCAAACAATTTCAATATTAATTTATTATTTCAGCTGACGACGTGTTCGTGATAACAGTTAGTCATATCGTACACATTTGAGACTTGTTTTTAGAACAAACCTCACTTGGACAAAATACTCGATCCGCCATATAGCAAAAACGTTGCGATTGTGCGAAAGTAAACAAACCCCCGAGATTCTAATTTGAATTCTTGCGCCGCGGATTCAATGCATGCCATACGGCAGAAATGCCGTCCCAAGCATCAGGTTCTTATACTGAAATGCTACCCCAAGACAACAAAGGGGGCAGTCGATGTCAAGCCGAATTCAAGTGAATTGAGTTATCTCTTGTTTTATGCCACGACACGAAGGAGTAAGGTGCAAAAGGTTGGGGAATTTTTGGAGAAGAAGACTGCAAGTGATGTTTGGAGAGCTAGAATAGGGTTTGTTCATCAGTCCAAAGTTCAGCTATGATATATGCTGATTGGGAAAATAGAAATGTGCAGGTTACCCTCCAAATCCTGGCGGCCTTGATCGAGAAGGCACCCCGAGACCTGCCTCTGTATGCGCCTTACGTTCTTAAGATTTTCAATATCATACTTCGTGCCCAAGATGTCACCATGGTGGAATCCTCAATCCCCACTTTCCAGGTCTTCTGCGAGAATCATGATATGGCAAGTCTCTCCGCGGATCAGGAATATCTCCACCAATACGAGGAAATCGTGCGAATCTACGCGTCATTCGCTTCTACAAGAACACAGACTAGCAGTAATCCTCAGAGCGCTCCGGTCGCTATCAGATGGAGGGGTCTTGGCTTACAAGCTGTCAAGAGTGTGGCATCTTCCGAAGCTTTGTCTACAGTGGCGGGAAGACAATTGGACGTCATTGTGCCGATATTGTTGGAGAATATTTGGACGGATAATGAAGACTTTATTGATATATTGCAACAACGAGCTGAGACAGAAGAGCACATTGGAACGGAAAAGTCATTGTTAAAGAGAAGAGCAAGCAATGCGACGGCCAGAACTGCTGATACAGAAGGAGATAATGCTACCGCTTTACCTGGAACGACTGCAGACGCAGATAAATTGGCGGAGGAAAACATTGGTGTTTTAGCTACACAATGTTTAAAACAAATCTTTGTCGTCAACAATCGAGCTCAGATACATGGAGCTACGACAGCTGTATTGAATTTTATTGCAGAGCGAGTTTCCCAGAAAGAATCTGTCATCGAGAATGGTCCAAACGACAGTTGCAAAGGATGGGCACCACGCATTTTCGAAATGATTGCCAGATGGACTCCAGTTCAAGACCGATATGTCATTCTGGTGACGGCCATGGATAGTTTGGTGCGGGCTGACCAAGTTGAGGCCACCCTTATGCAACAGCTTGTTCTTGCGACCATGGTGGACTCTTTACTCAAATCCGATATCAACCTGATAGGATTAAGCGTAATGGATGTTTTACTAGGGTTGATACAGCACATATTGATAGTTCTCCAACTTGGAAATGTCGGTGGACCTCATCTTCAGCCAGATAATGGAGCCGGCGAGAAAGTCGATGCTAGTGCCTTGCATGCGTCAATTGCATCCGAACCCGCTCTGGTACCAACAGGCACTAGGAAGGATCTTTTAGCCCGATTGCAGAATTGTCTAGGAGATTTGGCCACGCACGTTTACTATGCAGACCAAATATCTGACATGGTTTCAGCGATATTATTACGTTTGAAACCTTCGACACTATCACCCGTTCCAAGTACTGCTGCAGCAATTGAAGATCCAAAATCTGCTACGGGGGCTCTATTGTCTGGCACTAATATGACCGAAGATCCAAATACTGATGGATTTTTTTCGTTTGATACAGCCAAGATCACAGCTCTGGAATCGATAAAGTTGATTCTGCTTGTGGCAAGTCACAAGACTATGACTGCTGGAAACCTGGGAAGAAACAGAGTTCCAATCAAGACTTGGGAGGGTACACAATGGTTATTACGTGACACGGATGGGCGTGTGAGAAGAGCGTACGCTGATGCATTATTGACGTGGCTCGATCGGGAGGTCACAAAGACTGATCAGCAAATCTTTGACGAGAAGCCGAAGGGATTGGCGAAGAGTGCACGGGATGAATCATCCACCAATCTCACGAAGAGAGCAGTTTCGAACGCATCAAAAGCAGAGAAACCCTCTAGACCGTCGTTCCAGACCACATTCTCACAATTGCTACATCTTGCCATCTATGAGAATGCTTTGCAATTTGTAGAATACGAGAACGATATACTTCTACTACATCTTCTTCTCACAAGTCTTGTCAAGCATCTGGGAGTAAATGCGATCAGAAGCGGATTACCCATGATGTTTCGATTACAAGAAGATATAAAATCGTTTGAATTGCCTGTTCAGAAAGTCCGAATCGGAAGTCTATGTCATGGATATTTCTGGGCGTTGTGTGAGAAGTTCGAAATTGAGATGTCACCCGTTGGTAAGACAATCCAAGACGAAATCCGTCAACGTCAAAAGGCTATGTTTTGGGCCGATAGCATTCGATTTCCTCCTGTTAAACTCCAAAATATTGGTCCACAAGGGAAAGTAGCATCTCAACAAGAACAAACTCCCAGTTATGCTGGAGCTGACTCTTTGTCAACCTTTGATGACCGCTTTCAATTGGTCAAACTCATCTCATTATCATATGCAGCATCTCTAAATTCTCCTCCAAGCAGCCCCCCAACATCTCCTGGCCGAAGCTTTACCCATCCAATACTTAGTACGGATGTGCCTTCATCAGCACGAGATGCTATCATGCCGGAAAGAATCAAGGAAGAAATGATGTCAGAGTGGAATAAGGAATCTGTAATTGCCGTTGCGCAGGAAACTAGCAAAACTGCCTCAATCAGTGGATCACGTGCAGGTACAATGACCACTGGCCATCGTAATTTCCTTACTATTAATGGGCTCGGTAATGGTAGTAACAGTGGAACAGCATCTCCTACTGGTGCTCAAAATCCGAAAAGTGGGGCAAATTCAACATATGGTACCACTAGCGGAATTGGTGCCATGCACAAACTAAGAAAAGGTAGTGGGCATTCACATGCGCCTGCTAGTGAATCAAGCCGTGGGTCAGTGACGAGGGTTGATCAATTAAAACGAGTACTCTCTGGTCAGACAGCACCTTTACCAGCTACAAGGGCCGGCGCGCCACAGAGTGATGCAAGTAGTGAGAGCATGGTTAGTTATGACTTCTCAGCTTCAGAGATATCTATCAACACGTACAATCAGCAGAATAGTTCGGGTGTAGAAAGATCTGCTTCTATGCGTTCGACCGGACGATCGAGATCGAAATCACGAGATAGAACAGATGCAGTACATGATGGCACAACAGTTCCCCCTGTTCCACCACTTCCATCCTCGCTTGTGGGTGAAAACATATCCATTCACGATCAAGCGCAAAATCATTCGCCCGAAGCATTTCGAACCGGTCGAAGCACGAAAAGAAGCACAAAGAGTAGAGCCGGTGGATACTCAAGTATGCCATGGGGTGAAGAAAATGGAAAGGTGGTAGATCTCCAAGATTTACTGAGTAGTATTGACATTGGTGGTGATGAAAAAGGGAATGTTGGTATGCCACCTTACTGAGGTGTCAAATTTCAGAATTTCTGGAGATACAGCGCGTTTGTTATATTGAGACAAGAGATAGAGTTGCATATAATTTATAGTACAGATCTGTATTACTATACCTCATTTTGTAAGCATGGAGTTTTGGTTGACAACACTTGTGGAATATCTACTGCCGGGTTGAGTCATAGCGATTGATTTTGGGGGAAAAGAGGCACATATGTCTTGCAGCAAATAATAATAAAGAAAATGAAGATGAGCTTTCGTTGTGTCATAGTCACATATTAAATGTCATGTACTATGTGCAGGTCTTCAATGGTGCAGGCTGCTGTTTGATAGTGATAATTTTTTGGTTGTTAAATTGCTGAGCAGGAACAAATTCAATCTTTCATATCTTTCATATCTTTCATATCTTTCATATCTTTCATATCTTTCATGTCTGTTTCATATCTAATAGTACAAACTACTCGGCACAGTAATTATTCTGGTAGCACATCTACCTTATAGTTTAATTTTCTTAGTTCCAAAATACAGCTTTATGTCACATGCATGATACTTCTCAATTGTCAAATTAACAACAAATTTATTGGTTGATTGTTTGATATCAGAATTCATTCTTCTATTGTTCAGTTTGTAATAATTCATTTGTATTGGGTTCAAAGCATCTGAATCAATATTTCAAGAGATGTTGCTAAGTCAATTTTCGCAGTTTCCCGCCAGTCTGTGAGCACACAAGTGGTGCATTACGATTTGGTCAGTAATGAGGTTTTCGCAATGTGTGCGAGGCAGTCCGAGAAATCCTCGAATCTGTATAAATATTTCTTACTCGTATTCACTGATGAAGCGCATCTCTAATCGAGCTTTTGGGGTGGTGATTTTTATGCGGTTGTCTGCACGTATGGTTTTATTAAGTTCATACTTACCGTGGAAGTTGGGAACCAGTGAATGAGAGCTGCGTTCAAGGTCGGCGCCTCTATCTTTCCGTGTAGCTTAGAAACTTTGATCTTTCGAAACTTATTCCTGGTCCACCTGCTGCTCATTGGTGCAATTCTTGCACACTGGATAGTCATTAGACCAGATACATGCCTTTTCAAGCCTCTCGGCAAGAGTTCCTGTAGCAAAAACTCACAAATATAGCTAATATGAGTCCTTCATACCGAGAGATCGGGCCGATTCCTTCCAGTCCTATTGCTGGGAAGTCGAATGTTCGCAGCTTTGATACATTTCCACTGCAATTATGCAAGTCCTTCTTTTTGTCAAATGGGATTTAGACCATGTTACTGGTATTAGATACGGAAAGGACTTTGCTAAGTAACTTGCATTTCATTTTCGTGAATTAACGTTAGGGCATTAGTTACCAAGACGAATTATTGGGCAAGTTTAGAATCAAAGGCGTGTTGGAACATCTTGTCATGCCCCCCCTAAGATAAGCGAGCCAACGAGTTAGCGCTCATAACATCGTACAGGACTCACCACGTACGATTCCAAGGCAAGATTCCTTGATTTTGCATCTGCCTGGAAACTCTCAAATAGATACTCAAAGTTGCAGTATGTTCCGAAAGGAAGAGCTGGAAAATCGTAAAGTGTAGCAGCAGAGAAAATCTATATATATACGAAGTTAATGGTAGTGATTCATCGGTATTCAACAAACGATTACTTCTTTTGAAATCAACTCGAGAGTCTCAAGATAATTCATCCATTCCAAACAGCCGAAGATCCGTTCTTGCAACACTTTTGCCAAAATGCCGAGTAACAATCCTACATATCAGTGTGTATAAAATCTTCTCACCAAAGCTGCTCATAACTCACGAACTGATCTAGAACTCAAAATCCCTGCGAATCTGGTCAAACCCCTCAATACACTCAATATCAGCAACCACAAAGTAGCCAGCAACATTCTCAAGGATATCAACAATCCACCTACCAAGAACAAGCATACCAGCAAGATCCATATACCCAATCCTATTCTGCACAACCTCAGACCCAACAACTCACCTATCAAAGCCCCTCTTACCAAAGTGGCCAGTACCAGCAAACCACCTATCAAAACACATCAACTATCTGGGCTCCACAATACAACCAGCAACAAGAATTCCAGACACAGTATCAAACCGCGCAGCCTACACACCTTACACAGCATTCGCTCCAGAGTCTACCAGCCCCTGGAAGAGACAATATGAATGTGTATTTGCAAGATGATCAGAATTTCGAGAGGGTACCGCAAGGATTGGAAACGAGACGTGAAGCCGGACTCCAAGAATGGGAAAGAGGATGGAATGCCGCGGGGCGCAGATGAATAAAGTTAGTGCTGGATATTCTTCGCGGTTTTTTAGTTTGTCTCTAGGTGTATGGAAAGGGTGGATATAATTTGAGATGAGGAAATCATGATGATTGATGGGTTGAATAATGAGGGGTTTAATTTGACATCGAATGTCGCGCGGGAAAGAAATGGGTTGGAAGATTATTGTGTTTATGTGCGGATTCTGGGAAGTGTGGACAATATAGTTTAATTCATTTGTGTTCAAATCATCACTGCCCCCAAAGATCCGCATCGATCGTGGCTATACAAGCCCCCAAGCCATGATAATTGAGACCAAACATGCCTCATGAGTGCACGGTGACATGGTTTCATTTGGGGGCTTTGATTATGGGTCATTTTATGATGAGAGACGATAGCTAGTTGATCAGCGTACTGTGTATCTCACATGGAGACTGGGGTGGGTACTTTCCGGAAGGATTTTTCTCGGTGGTGTTCTCTTGGAAGGTCCTCCAGCAGGACAAAAAGACTGCAGAAAGGAATGTGCAGGACTTGAAGACACAGGACTTCCTACGCTCGGGTCAAACTTCTAATCAATGCTAATATCGTCGAGTCCTTTCATGGCATTCTGAAGTATGTGATCTGGATCTAATAATAGATATGCGGTCTCAACCCAGGACTCTTAATGAACTCTATTTTTAGAAATGTTCACCTCACGACTTTGCACGTAACCACATAGTAGGCAGTCTAAAGTAATCAAAAAGTATCCTATGAGCATTGAGTCAGTCCTGTTATATTACTGTCGACACTTTAGAAATCGCGTTTAAAAAACACACTTGGATAGCTGTATGGGTTGAATTCTACAATGTCACATCTTGGAAGATGGTTTCGGGAACTCGACATCATTGTTAATCTAATCATATCGTTTTACCATTGCTTTCTTTGTGAGAGTTAACCATATATCATAGTCAATACGACGGCTACTTTAAAGTGAATTCAAACGCGTCTAATAGTTGACCTCGCATGCTAAGAATCAATCTCTAGAATCTACATGAGTCCCATCCTATCTATTATCGAGGAAGATTAGCATGATTCACCTAAGGTCTTGCAATGTCTGTATTCATGTTACGAGAACGTCAATGGCAGAGAGATGTGAGCGTAAACTGTGAATAAATGAATAAAATGTTCATTCAAGTGGAATGCTAGATAAGCTAGCTGATATCGTTAAGTTATTAAAAAAAGTATTTCATCGATCCATTGGACCGGCCCAATAAATAATAAACCAGCTTGATGATAAAGTAGAAGGGACAGAGAACCTCAATGCTCATTAGCCCGAAAAGACAAGGTAAAAAAGCAGCTCGGCCCTTCCTCAAATCCGTATGAAAAATAAACCCTCATTAAACCATGCGGGCCCTCATTTTACGGTTGCCACTCATTGAAAAAACCCAGCTCTTTCTCTCCTTCATACCGACAAGTACCTTAATGACCATTCCAAAAAGAAAATCCTCCAAGTTAATTCCTGTCAAAGGAAATTGAGAAATAAAACGGGCTATTAAGAAATGTTCTCAGAATTCAGTGCTTTTCAAAAGCTCAGGAACTGACTGTGATCGATTCTGCTTAGGTCTGTTTGGCAATCCGCCGAATTTTCGTGGTCCTTTTGTAATTCTTCTACCGGCTCTTGGCTGCTTGGTATTTTCCGCCGTTGAGTTTCTTCGAATTCGCTTTTGCCTAGGAATTACAGCACCATGTATATTCTCCAAGTGTGCATCGCGATTTCCCGCTCTTGTAAATGTCGCTTTACAGTCACTCATCTTGCAAACGATCCGATCCTTAAGGGTTATCTTGTGTTCTTTCTCATGTCTTCTTAAATTGCCTGATTTCCATTGGTCTTCTCCGCTCGGCTCATAATTGCAGCCTGGGTAAGAACACTTCATGAATTTGTTGTCAGACTTCGGGGATGGAGTGTCATAAGTGGATGTCCTTGTTTGTTCTTCTTCTTCTTCTATTGGCAATTGGGTCTCGGGTATGGTGGCGAAATTAAAATTCTTGTCGTAAAATCCTCTATAAAGGCTAGTAAGCAGAAATTCTTCTGAGAAGGGATGTGTTACTTACCGGACGTTTTCCGGAGACCACGGAGATGCATGTTTTTCTTCGCAAATTCCAAAGAGATTTGGAGCGTATTGATTTTCGGTCTCCATGGCCGGAATGAAAGTAGCAGCGTCGGTTGTATCACGATTTTCTGCTCCGGGTATGATGTTTTCCAAGCAGCCAAATCCGCGTTGGATTGTGGATTGCAGGTATTGGGCAGCATCATCCATCGAGAAGTGGTTAGGAAGTCTTTGATCGATATCTGTGACATTTTGTGCCATATATGCGGATAAAAAATTGTTAATAAATCCCATCTCCCCAGACTCAAAAATAGGTTCTTTGAAATCAGAAATATATGAAGTTTGCATGTTCTGATCTCTGCACAAATCATCGAGGTCAGAGTGAATGGTCGCAAGGCGAAGCGCATTGAAATCATTTGGTGGTTTTGATTGCAGACTGGAACTCTGGTCCAAGTACCCTTCGTGACTTAATTCTGATGGGCTTACTAGCTGCCCAGCTTTACTGAAAAATGCATTCTCAAATCCTAACCGTTCGTCTCCTGAAAAAAGACTTCTCGGGCTGGTTGCAGAAGTATAGTCGGATTGGGGGGCTCTTGGGCCATAGCCCGAATCGCTTGGAAATGTTTCACCGCTAGTATTCGTACTAGCAGTATCTGGCGATGAAATCTGAGGTGAATTTTCAAATCGTCCCCCTTGATGTTGAATGGCATCAAGGTTACTTTTGAACCTTCTAACGTCCGTCTGAATCGCAGGGCACATTGATCCAGGAGATCTGGGAGATTGGAGAGGCATGAAAATCGAAGAATCTGGCGAGAGACACGCTGCATCCATCTGAATTCGTATTCCAGCGGTTGTATCGACCATTTCAGCCTCTGCAGAGTTGCCAAAGCCAAGAGTATTGGATAGACAATGGCCAGCACTAGGAGTTGACTCCTGAGTTGCAATGTACCATGGGTTCCTATAGCCAGCTTGATCACCATCAACACATGGAAGCTCTGTGATGAATGTTGAGCCAGCTTCAGGTGTGTCAAGAGATTGGAAACGACCGTTGGGTGCGGAACTTGGAGACACGATGGCTCGTGAAGTGGACGATATTCGCTTTCTGTTGTTAATAAAGCTATGACCTACAACTAGGGTTGACTGATCATGATTCAGACTGTCTTCTGGAAGTTCTGGCAACAGGCTACTATCCGGAAGTTCATGGAAATTACTCTCCCCGGAGAGTTCTGTCAAGAATGTATCCTTTGCGCTCTCTTGAAACTTGTTAAGATTGGGAGATATGTATTCAACATCATATGAGAATAAGCTTTGCGGTGATAGTGCTGATTCCTTTCTACTGCCATTCATGATGGAATCTCGATAAGGTAGTGTTGGATCGGTCCGAGGGTACTCCAGCATATTCATCCTGTGAGAATACCCACGAGAATGTGGTGATCTGGTGCATTCCACCTCGTTCCGTCTATCTGTGGAAATGTGGAGGGGATTTGGTATTCCATAACGTCTTCCAAACATGGTGAATGTCTTCTTTTCAATTGCTTTCTTTTTTTGTTTGGAACTTTGGCAGCACACCTGCCTGAACTCAGACTTCTCAATCTTTTCTATCTTGGTCCAATGAAGACAAAGGCGATGGTGGAAGATGCGAAAGTGCATGAGCCTTCGAGTCTTGATATTCAAAGCTTTGCTTGGTAGTGAAGATTTAATTGCTCATAAGTGTTGAGCGAGTGATTCAGAATTCAACGGAGGAAGAGACTGAAACAAAGTTAGTCTAAACGTTCAAGGCTGCGTCATTCAAATGTGTAGGATAAAATAATACCGAAGCTGTGATTGATGAGTTTGGTATTGATTGAAGACTTGGTGTGCTATTGGTGTCGAAGTTCGAATATCGGGAGGTGTTGGAGACAATCTTGCAGTGGGTATTAGATAAGGGGGCATCAAAGTCCTCAGTCAAGAAAGTGAGAGAACTGATGTGATTTTTTGAGATAGACTGAGACCTTTTGATAATGTGAGATGGGAAAGAGAATCAATGTAATCTCATGTTGTGGGACTGAGTGTGCTTTGCTTTGGCGACTTTGCGGTACAATACTCTCTAACCACTCGAAAGACATAGCTTTTATATATCAACAGCTGCATATCTTCTAAATCAAGGAAAGCTGCTCGCTGCAGCACAAGGAATAAACTGTAATATGTTGCCGTGGTTTGTCGTTCATGACCAGCTGCATAGTCCTTCGAATTGAACCTTGATTGTATGGTATAGCGACGGGTACGCTCGTTGAAGGATATTCGATTGGCAGAGAGAATCCAATAGATTGAGAAAGAAAAGTCCTTGGATCATCATCAGTCCTATTCTCATCGCAATAGTTTGTACTGTTACCTCAACAAATGTCTGCCTCGTTTGCCTCATGGTAATTGAATGGATGTGGGAAGCTGGAAGCATGATCCACGAGAGTGTAGAGCCGGGGGACAGTGAAAATTCCTCTGCGGAAACGTACTCGGCGATGGGTAATTACGAGTCCTTTCTACCAGAAGAGTTTGGGTTTGTGTAATGATGGAGAAGATCCGATGATGTGAAGAGCATTGTAGATTCGAACCTTATTCCATTCCATGCAAGGATCTTCTTGAGAAAGGAATAAGAGAAGGACTTCTTAGTCCGTATTGAGCCGTGAAAGACAAATGGGAAAGGCTCGAAAAGAAAGACTGACCAGGCGCGGAAGTCATGGGCGTGAAAAACAGCACAAAATCATCAAGTTATAAGAGTCTTTCCTTTTTTCCTAAGATCGGGAGCAGAGACTAAATGATATACTTGTATTCATAACCAGCCCCCATCCCTCTGCAACTAATTGATCCTTCAGCCCCCGATAAATGCCATTTTCGTCAGAGATATGCTGCAACTCAAAGCTTCTCAAACAATCTGACGCTGATTATGGGGGCCGCAAAAAAATATTACAGGCCTTGAGATGCGGGAGATGTGGGAGCTTTGGGGTCGATATCCCGTACCAATGTATCAATTTATCATTCTGACATACATAAAGCTGGGTGACATTCGCTTCGAATCAATAGATTCCGTATTTGGAGAGCTGCATCTAAAAGGACTGAAAGCTTTTCGCAGGACCTCTCCAGGACTTTTCGCAGGACTAAATTCATGCGATTCTTGGCTATTCTAAGGAATAAGACTTAACATTCATCATGATTAGCTATCAAAAGCTGGATTTTTGCGGCTGTTGCGACTATTGAAAAGCCACGAGCAAGTTACTGCGACGTCCCTCTCCTTCAATCCAACCCCGCATCTTACCGTCCACAGCGTTTCATCCGATTTCTGGAAAGCGCTTAGGCACAATCTATGATCCTTGAGCCTCGTTCCCTACAGCTCAAGTCAAGTGCAATCCTTCTCATGATAAGAACGACAACAAATTGATTCGAACCATTTCTTACTGTCGTTATGATGCTTCATTTATCGTTAGAGCAGGTTTACCGAGCTATTGGCTCATCAAATCAAACTATTTGGAGCCGTACCAATTGCTGGAAAGCTAGAACTACCGTGCGAATCGGAATAGGAAATTATGATCACTGTCCTTACTATAACCAATGGTTTATTTTCCAAGAACAGCACACACACCAAAGACTATTCCGTACCTCCCAAGGTTGAGAGGCTCAAAATTCGCGGGAAACTTTCGGATGATCGGGATGTGCCGCAAACCTGGTACAGGGCGGCCATTGAACGAACCATAGGTTAAAGAAACCGTAGAAACTATTTGCATGTCATTATCCAGGTTACAGGATTGATGTACATGGGGACGTCGTTCCAAGTTTTTGATTAGATTAACCCATAATTCTCTAAACATCATTTATCGGGAAGAGATAGGAAAAGCGATCGTGAAGCTATTCGATGTGACAATCTCAAAAAAAAAATCTCAATTTACGACTCCTTGATCACAACAAGAATGTAGAAAAAAATGTCTTTCCCGTAAGTTTTCCGTCGTAGACCTAGCAATCGAACCATCTTCAGCTCCGGGATAACCTCAGGCCGCACATCTTTACAATATTGATTTGGGCATCAAAATAAATTGGGAGGAACAGGACAATAGAATCCGAGATACTCTAGGTCTGTCTCTAATGATCACCATGGTTCGCCATCAATATATGCGAACCATAAGAAGAACTCGTCATCATGTGGCTCGGATATGTTCTAGAGACGAGTTAAAATTGTAGTTCTCTTTGGGAATAATTAAGCTCTCAAGAATCATGCAACAAAAGATGGTTAAGATAACGGAACGATAAATTGAATGAGGCTATATAAACAGTAAGGACTGGAAATGTTTGACGAAAAATCACACGAAAGCAACGCAGTCTAGAGAAACAAAAATTAAGTATCCGCTGATATCTTCCAAGTACACACTTCTGATCGAAGTTTATTTCCATCTATAGCATTGCAATTTCACTCCAAGACTGGTCTGGGTCGTCCCCGTCAACACTAAAAATAAGTCAGAAATTGTCTTCAATATTTTACTCCTCAATGACGATTCTCACATTTCAGGACATGACTTATTCAATGATTGATTGCTGACAATATGAATTCGGCCTATTGAACGAATTGATTAGCGCGCACTCACTGCAGAACAAAAGATTAAGGGATCTCGTTACCGCGAGGGGCAGGGCTAAGGATGGGTACTGCTAGGCATGACTCCAAGTCATCTGCCATACATCCATGATTTCCTATACATCCACGGTTTGCAATTTGATGACCGCCCGGCTGGTCGAGCGAATCCGCCGGTTCAACTCCTGAAGGACTACTGGTATTGGCGTGGGAAGATGGTCGTTCATGCTTGGCTGAGTCGACATTGGGAAGTGCAGGCCAATCATGGTTCCAGTTATCAGCAGACGTATATGGTTTCGGCTCAAGATTTAGTCGTTGCATCAACCTCAGATAGGATCCTTCATCCAAACGTGAATCATATGCTCGTGCCTGAGGACCTGTGGTCATAGTTCTAAGGCTGCTGGGCGAGGCGAAGAAAACGTGAGGGATTCGAAAATTACCTGGACCGCGGCGGAGGTACTCAATACCCCGAAACCAGTAGCGTGAGCGGAAATTTTGTGGAAAAGTCAGTTGCCCAGTACTCTGGGCGACCTCGTAGTGTCCGTAGGGGGAGAAAATCGTCGGTCCAGAGGTATTAGCATTGCGGAAGGTACCATGAGTCACCTAATTAGCATTCTGTTAGCCTTTACTAACCATCAACCAGTGTTGCAAAGAATTTTACTTGAACAAATGATAGCTTAAGTTTGCCTGGCATAATCCCATGGGGCTCATAATGTTTTCCAATGATCACTACAGGGTGATCGTGCCCCTCTTGCTCCAAAACACAGCGTCGTCTATTGTTTCGACAAGGATGGCCATTGACATCAGACCACATACATTCCAAATCCCCCGCAAAGCTTGTACTTGGAAGGAAAAGTATACAGCCAACTTTGATGTCCTGTGCTTGAACATTTTGGCCAGTCGTAGCCATACTAACGAAAAAGTAGAAGAATAAATATCAAGTCGTTGAGACAGACAATACGAAGAAGAGATCTTTCAAAGAATGAAATAAAAATGAAATAAAAATGAAATAGACTATTAAAATAATAAAGATCTTCCAGAGATGCTTGCTGAAAAAAAAGTGAATATGAGATTTCGAAGGGGAAGACTTGTGTTTTTATTAATAAATGTGAACTTCCTGTGGAAATAGAAAGATGAAAATAGAACCAATCTTTTCCGCCCAACTCAAAAACAACAAATTCTAAGACGGTAAACTAAATTCCATCAAAGAAGAGTCTCACAAATTCCTCAACACGAGATAATCTTACAGACACTTCCGTGAGACATTACGAGGCCTTTATCAACAGGTATTGGTGGAAAGACAGTAACAAAGAAAAGTTGTGCAAAATCTTAATGGGCTCTATAACTGAGGCATAATTTAGCCTTTATAGTTGTAAATATCAATACGTAGTATCGATGTTCCAAACATCGAGCGACATCGTGGTTGAGGTCAGTCCATCAATTCCGTTTGACCTCAAAACCTGCTATCAATGTCTGTCATTCGATATCGCATAAACACTAGTTTACTTCTCAAACAGAGTTCAAAAAAACTATTTCAGGTGAAGCAGATAGAATTGTAGATTCAATCCAGTTTGAGTAACAGAGAAGGGTTTGAATTTTTCCTGCTGCGAGATGTGAAGCCTGAGCTTTAATGACTTATCCACAAAAGGGAAAGGCGAGCGGTGATGGCGGCCGCAAAGCGTTCCCACAAAGCCACTTCCGCTTATGCATAATAAAATGCCGTGTGCATTGGTTCGCATGCACAACGAATATAAAGACAGTTATACTTGTGTACTACTGGTTTGCATGTCCACAAATGGTTCTAATCCGATATAAGAGGCCTCGTGGGTTATCTTACACATAGAGGTTTTATGCAAGTAATGAGTTAAGTAATCATACTTGTGATCAAATTGAATCTTCGCTTTGAATCATACTATTAGAAGCCCTGGTTCCTTAATCTTCCCCCTTTTCTTTAATTCGCCTACGCAAAATTTCAACATTTCAATTTACATATACATACCGGTACACGAAATCGTTCAGAATGCAGTTGCGAATTCTGGAATCACCTTCCATCAAGTGATATCATTTTTGGCTAATGAATTCCAATTACTTCTCATCTTATTTATTTCGGTACTCGATGCAAGATCGAGAGATTCTAACGATAGTGTCATCTTCCTATTGAATCTACACGCCAATCATAAATTAAACGGGTATCACAACAAACGGAGATTTAATAAAACTCCATGGATGTCCTCACGAATAGATTCCTCTATTGGTGACCATCGTGCTTTTGTCTATAGATAGATGAGAAATTATTCTTGATTCCTCAATTTGTCTCAGAAGAGGCCGAGAATCATGTGTAGACAAAATACGCATTTCCCTTCAAACTCCTATTTCCTTTAATGGAGATTATTGTTCAGACTCGATTACCGGTACTGATCTTGCAGTCTGTCTAGTTGTCTGATATTTTTATCGAATATCTGGAGGAAATCAATCAAAGAGCATACATGTATGAACTAGGCAGGTTGGTACTTTGATTTCTTTGATTTGCTCAGCTCGAAGGGTAGTAGTCCAGTCGAGATTTGAAGATAACCAGGGGAATAAGTACAGAATTTCTAAGAAGTCGAATGAGAACAGGTTGAAAGTCTTTACCATTGAGGTCTCTTCAATGCTAATATTTGACTCTCATCAGCAATGAACCCTCTTCCTGTACGACTTCTTGTGCAGCAACCATAAATCCTGAAATCCACTCAGCAATACAATGAAATCCTCGAAGCAATAACACAATAATAACAAAGTCAATCCTACCAAGCAATTCGAAGATGCAACGAGGGCGGGTCTTCAACAACTCAAGCCGTTTCGGAATAACTGCTGACAATTGATCCATTGACGAATCCAAGCATGCTCAACCTTTCATTTAGTTTTAACAAATTCATGTCACCACCAAGCCCGACCAACTCGTACAATACCGAATGCAAATGAATTACTTCACCTCGTTTCCTATGAAAGTAGTAGCTCAGACATGGCGGAGAGAGGAGAGATACAGAACAGGATTCATATCTTTCGATTCTATCTATTTTATAGCGTCTTGGTTCATCCGAATGTCGTCTGCGCGAATACCATAACGATATCCATTGCAGATAATTTCACCCGCAAAAGAAATTCGTGATTCGTGATTCCGCTCGTTGAAATGAAGGAATATGTTCTTATCGCTCATGTCTGAAGTCAAGAACCCCTTATGCATTGATGTAGAAAGGCTTCATTACTCATGAGTACTCTTTTTCCATGTATGTTTGTTTGTTGGTAATTCAAACTCACATTTCGCAGTCTCGGTATTGCAGAATGGCATGTTTCCAAATTGAAGGCTAAGTTCTCGAACATAATTTTGGGATTCTCATGCTTCTCAGCACTTCTTATAGAAAGCCCAAGAGGAATAAATGGTGGCCGGAACATGGGTCATAATCAGGTCATGATCCGTTCCCTTGGGTACAGCCACCGAATGGAAAGCCATCCGACAGGCTTGAATTTGTCCCCCGTATCACGTGTCTCGCTTACCTTCCTTCGTTGATGGTTGGGGAAGATAACTTCTTTCTGGACGGCAGCACTTATACTGAAGAGCAAAAATTAACTATCTTATGATTAAACTTATAGGATTATACCAGCCAACCTCAAATTTAGTATGTGCAGCCTTACCCTACCATATTTGAATCCTACGTTCTCCACTTTTTCTGATTGCCGCTTGGATAATTGGTCCTTACGCTTCCGAACAGTACTTTGAAATGATCAAGCACAAGAAACATCATTAGTAGGTTTTCAATCCTGAGGATGCAGATTTGAAATTACATTGAAGTATTCTCTTCTTCCTTCTCTTCCAAACTCCAGAATTTCTGAAACATAGGAAAGCCTTACAACTAGATGAAACGGGGTCTTTTCTGTAATGACCGGGGTGGTCGGCGGCTAGAACCCACCTGTCTGACCGATCCACCACGCTATCTTCCCTCAACTCTAATCTTAATTTTTTGCAGTAGTACATTTGTATTTATCATATGTTAGCATTTCCTTTGGCGCATTCATTCATAGCAATGTGTTGGGGTATATCTCGCTGCACGAAAACACGCTCGTTTCGTGCAAACCAGTATGCTAACACAATCATCTGGTCTTGCGGAGCATCTTTTTCAATTGGAACCGATGTATAGATAATGTGAGTTGTGTGATTGTGTATTGAACGGGCAACGTCGAGGCTTGTTCGGAGAAGTGGGGAAAAACTGCGGAGCAAAATAACGCTGTAATGTCAAATCACAAATCCATTGCGTTCGCTTCAAGCAAAGCGGTAGACCATTCATACATACCAACGGGGCTTTGAACTTGGCTGTCGCACGGGTAAGCGTGGGGAAATACCTGGAACTACCTGTATCACAGTGCAGTTAATGTCCATGTGGAGCCACATTCTTCATTTCGTAAAACGGGTGTGGCGTGCCAAATTGCGTTGCAAATTTCTAAGCAAGGCTTCTGGGGTCGAAAGGCAGATTCTGTAGTCGGTTAGTGGTTTTCGTACATAGTGGTTGACCTATAGGGATGATATGGAGAAGTTACCATAGAGATAGAGCCTTGGAGGAAGATCTGGATCATGACTTAGGCCCAGCAATGGTTGGAAGTGATGACAGTTATTGACATGCTTTGTATAAGTACACGTTATGAGAAATCTGGAGTAAGAGATACCATTAGCAATTAGTCAAATCTAGTGGTCGAGACAAATGTTGACATACCAAAACCAAGACACTCACACAGATTATCATTTCAAAACAAATCAGATAACCAGGTCAGGCTTTGCGTTACATCTTGTGCCTCCCAGATCTTATCAATCCTTTCTCCGATAAGGCTTTCATTGGCAGACAGGCAGCAATAAATCGACTGTGGGTGGATTAGTTGCACATCATGGCATCAGTTGAAAGTGAATCCTACGTCCAGAGAGACTGCAGCTTCAACGAAAATCGCAATCAGTATATTCGAGGTACCGATCGCCGGAGCCTGAGCAATAGCCCCGACTATAACTCGAGAACCTACACCTCACAAACGTATAGCCCACCTCATTATACATTATCAGAGTATAGCTCGCCCCCAAACACAATCTTCACTGATGTTTCCTCTCACATCTACGATGAGGATCTCAATATATCAGAAGAAAGACCTCGAAATACTAGAAATAGTCAACACGATGCCATTGTAGCACAAAATAGCATTACTACCTCCTCAGAGTACAATGACTATCTGTGGCAAGGTACCTCATATCCAAGCCTTGACTATGGCACCGAATCAATCTACAACTCACATATTGACCCAAGTCTTTGGAATTGTACTACCATGAACACTGGACCAATCACACCTCTTCCCGTTGTTACAGAAGCACAAAGCATCCTTGACGAGCAACGTTTTAAGCAGTGCTGGGATATTCCATCACTAGAAGCAGCAAACTCTGTGCAGATCAATGAATACGCCGGAGTTACCTTCCCATCATGCATGGTCGGTCAAGCTAGTATAGCGAGAACAGCCAGCGTCAATTCATTCCGATCAGCGTCGTCAGGTCCTAAAATAGAACGGGAACTCGCCTCGTCATTCTTCGACATGACTGAGTCTATGACAATTAGGTCACAATCCCCAGGAGAAGAATCTTATAGATCGGAGTCAACTTCTGGATCACCTACACCAAGTATCGCAGAGAAATCATCAACTCACTCAAGGAAACGGAGGCTTCAAGATAGGAATGATCCGAATCATGTAAACCGTCGTGGAGATACTGGAAGGAGGAAGTTGGATCGATATTTTTGCACTCGGTGTAATGCTTTCCCCAAAGGCTGGAAGCTACCCGAGGACTTACGAAAACATAATCAAGGACATCATACCGAAACTGGATTTTACTGTGCCTCTGGAGTGGATGAGAACTGTGCTTATTGGAGTTCTCAGGAGTCGAGATATATTGACCATCTCAAGGTAGAGCATGCTAGTTCTCGCATCTCACAGGAGATTATCCAGAAGTATAACAACGTAAATGGTATTACGCCCGATGGTAGTTACATGTGCAGGATACCAGGTTGTGAGAAGGTTTATAAAAGGGCAGAGCGAGGTCGTCGAGATAAGCATGAAGAAAGGAAGGCCGCACACGTTTTCAAAGGGGGACTGGGAAACAGCGTAGATCCAGCCCTTCTATTCCCAAACAGTCATGTGGGATGCACGAATGATGAGACGAAAAGACATGTTAATATGGGACAGCGCGATTTTGCTCATTCTGGTCCGGCCAGGGAATCCGGGGGTGTCGGCCAGGGTAACCGTCATTTTGAATAAGGTGATAGAAACATCTCTCCGGTTGAAAATAATAAAGGACTAGATTGTATATCTATAGTATACAGATAATGTGAAATAGAAAAGTTTGACAGCAAGAGTGAATAATTTCAAGATGATATCATATATTTTGTGGAGGAATAAATAAATAAATAAGTGCCAAAATGTGACTGCCTAAAATAGCCACCTGGTTCACTTGTTGGACCCCCTGGTCGAAGCGCCTGAACAACGCCCACATGGACAGAAATGGCGGTGCACCAGACCATCCAAACAAACTCATACTTTGAAACAATTGATATTTCGATGTCCAAATTACGAAAACAATATAGAGCCAAAAAGACAAACATTTAAATTTGTAGAAATAAAAGAGCCTTCAAACACGTCCGTTCATTTTAATTTCAACTGGAGATTTTGATTGTCGAATTTTATCTCGAGTGTTGAATTAAGGTTGTTATTTTTGACTGAGAGAAAGACAAAAGATTCCGCTCCAGCAGGAAGTGATGTCTCGAGCCCAAAGACAAGTGTCTTCTCTAAGTCAGAACCTGCTACCAGCTGAAGACACGGTACCCCGACCCACAGAAGCGCAAGACAAGGAGATAATGATAATCAGGCACCGCGAGCAGGTTCCCACCATTCCAGTAATCCCTCAGGTTCTCGAAATGCACACGAAGAATTTGATAATGAGCCAAGTCCAGGGGGGGCCAAAGTCTTGAGTGAGGGATCCGCCAGTAGGTCTTTAGATGGTAGACCCCCTCGAAGCAATACTGCAGCTTCCGATCGCCTCAGTTTGAGTGAAAGAAACTTGAAAAGCATCTACAAATCTGACAGAGGTGGTGAAGGTCCTAGCACCCTTGCTCCTTCAAATCATGGACGTGCTCAAACAGATTATGGGAGAGGCGAGGATAATGATCCGCCTTGTGCATATGAGAATGGGCAAAAGCATTATAAACCTCTAGGATCGACAAGCTCCAGAGCTAGTACACACGCTAGCACCACTGCTCTTCCAACCATACTGCATCAGAGCAAGCTCCATCAATTCGCAGGGAGGCCGTCGAGAATGAGTATTCTGCATATGAGAATGGAAAAATCAATCCAAGATTTCAGCATCAACAGACCGCACAGCTCGTGGTAGAAGAACCTATAGGTCATAAGAAATGCAAACACAAGTTTCAAAACCAAGTCCGACTCACAGATTAGTCCTTTGGAGGTAGTGAAAACTGAAAACACACAAAACATCAATGACCTTTGGTTATCTTGAATTTTATAAAAAGCGTATCTCGTCATCAAGACAGAGGGAGACAAAGGAAGTGTTGAAATTATGAAGTGGTCAAACCCAGTCTGTTTCTTCGCCGACTCAGAGATTGGCACTCGTAGAATACAGGCTACGTGTGTTTACACTCAGGATATGTAGTAGCCAGAGCATCTGAATTAGAATGAGAAGATCAAAGGTAAAGATAAGGAAGTACGTTAAAGATTAATTTGGGCGTTTTGGGCATTTTAGGTAGCAGCTGAATCTTTCTCTCGTTTTTTTCTGGTTCTTCTAGCGGTGTTATGTTAAGGGGCTCGTCTTTCACCCGGTGATAGCATTTCACTTCCGTGCAAACAACTCATGCGGCCCGTAGCTGATGACCCGCAATGAAATGAACAAAGATCATTGTGAAGGTGTAGTTGTGGAAGGTATCTGCTGTGTTATGAACTTTGAACTATGAAATGATTAAATGATTCCATGGTAACCAGACTTTGAAACGCGTACGTCTCTATATAGCAATGAAAAAGAATACTCGAACGATCATGTGAGGCGGAAGAATTGGTACTCGAAACTGGGGATTCAAATTTCGATGCGCCATATCTTTCAATGGAAATGATGACGGCAGTCATAAATCAGCACCGCCAATAAATGGACAAATAGATAGATATGTCCTGCTCAAGGGTCACTTGAACCACAAGCGAGAGCTGAACATGAAGTTAATATCAAATTCAACATGTAAATATCAACCAGAGGATGTAGAGGCGTACATATTAGTTATAAATACATAAGATTGGCAGCATAACGTAGAATGTCATAAGAACGTTTGTAGTGCTTCGCAATCGCAATTCCATGCGAGTTTTGGACATATTCCTACGTTATACATAACGCTCATGCTGACAATGCATTTCCGTGTTGTGTTTTATACACGCAATGAGCAACACAGTACAGCCTTTTACAGACTCATAGTACCTCGTGCTATATTGCCGACTCTTCTCTATTCCACACCTCCACAAATAGTTGACCAAATGTATGGTTTTGTAATATCCTCCCCATCGTACCCCTCACTCATCCCTCTTTGCCAACTCAATTCTTCTTTGTCTATTTTCCCGCGCTGCTGTTCTCGTTGGTCCCCATCTAGCTTTTACGGCTTCCAACTTCTCTCTTTCCAAATCCCTCTTCTCTGCCGATGCTTCTGTAATCATGCCAATAAATATCGACGAACAATTGAACTTCTTAGCCAATTGCAATCTGGTCCATTTTTCTGGTTCCTCTGCCCTCAGCCTTCTAATCTCTGCAACATCCTTTTCACTCAAATGATGCCTCTCATACTTCAGCTGCTTCGGGTTGACTGGAGGTGGTAATCGATGTGAGAGAGCGTTGAGTCGTTCTTGGGTGATTGCTAAAAGCTTTCTTCTCTTGTCGTCTTTGGGGAGGAATTTTAGAGGGGTGTGAAAAACGGATGGAGAGGAGGAGGGCGGATTGAAAATAATGTGATCTTGTGGCGCGCCATTTGATGGGACAAAATTTGGATCTGGTTTGACATTTAAACGTTGCTTAGAACGTCTGTAAGAGGATTCATGTCGACGGGTCGTGGCGTTCAAAGACAATAGGCATTGAGGCTTTACAGAGAAGAGGCTGGCGACGGGCCGACGTAATATTCTGAGATCCATCGCTGTGTGAGTGTTTTGATTCAAGGTAAAAGTCAATAACTCATGAGGTATTCCTCACATTCACATTTCATCATCTAATCGAAAAGACGAATTTGAAAATATTTGCTGCCTCATCAGTAAGGTTACCACATGGTGCACCCCACCAACCAACCCACCCCTTCACCCTCCACCATCACAACTTATTATTACAAGGCTTGCTGCGACAAGGCTCTTTATCCCAAATCATTTATTTTCCTTTCGAGGTTTCCAACTTTTTGATTGTCAGGCGACTTGTTTTCATGAAATCAAAAAAGGACTTAATCATGTTGGTGATTGGTGATGATGAATGATTGACCAACACTTTTCCCATCTACAACACAACGTCAACAAGGAAGATCCAAAATCCTGCATTAAAAAGCATTGAATTCGAAATCCTTCCCCTCCTCCCAAAGGGCACATATAACACATATAACACACGGTTATACACACCTGGTGCATCTCATTCACAACTGGAATCTCCAGAAATCACCAGAAATCACGAGCAATCACAAGGAAATCACCCCTCTTCTATGACTCTTGCCGCTCCCTGGACCACCCATTCTTGCGAAGAAAGAGAGGTAGGTGAAATCAATTATCATTATCATTACAATAATAATTGTCTAGATTGTCATGCCTTTGAATGTGTCTATTGTCGTTGGACTGTTATGATCTTATATACTCGTATAGGAATTCATATTATTTTTCTTAGCCAGCTCAATCTTTGACTTTGAATCTCGACTCTTCTTTGTTCTTATCATCTCAACTCTTCTCTCTTTGGCCAATTCTGATTTTCATTGACCGGAACCAAGCTGATAATTCCCAAAGATAATCTGCACGCGTAAGTCTGCGACCCTCCAAAGTATTGGTTTGATTAAGGCGCATACGCCAACATCCATTGTGATGCGATTAAGTTTTCACAGCGCATATCCATTTATTTATTTGTTCATGTTCATCTGACACTTCGCAAATAGTGTACAAGAGATTCGACTCGACTTACTTCCTCGATATCGAAAAAACAAATCCGAAATCTTGCTATTAATCGTCATCATGAGCGCATCGGAATCTAGTACTTTACATGCGAACACGCCCGTCCCCACAGGCCAACAATCTATAACCACGTCAAAGGCCCCTCTACTAGGTGAGGGATTCAAAGTACCAGCGAACCAAAAATTATCGAATCCCAGTGAAAACAGTGAGGTCGATGTGGATGCGAGTGATTCTGCGAGCGGAACCGCAAAGTCGGGAAAGCGACGATTGTTTGGATTTGGGAAAAAGAAGAACGATGAAAAGGTAAAGAGCAAAAAGAAGGATGATGGAACCCTTGCTGGCAATGCACCATTGATCCGCCCTCTCCAGCAGACGCAGATGACGAACTTCCCTCCACGATCAAGCTATCCATACCAACACCCTTCGTCACCACCAAGTCGAAAATTGTTCTCATCTTCCCCACGTGTAGTGTCACCTGCAGGTTCGCAAATCTTCGAGCGTGATGTGCAAGAAAGTGCTATTCAGCCAAATTCTCCCGCAATTCCGTCGCATATACAGACAGAGGATTATATTCCACCCGTTCTAGATGCATCGTCGCAAGCGATTACCAACAATGACATTGATCCGGATACAGTGGAAATCGTTATGCACTCTTCTCATCAGCCAGCAGTAATGTCGATGAGTGGTATTAGCAGTAGCGAACCTGGCGCGTCAATGTGGACAGACGACTTGGTGGCTCACCCCGACAAGGACGATGCGGCATCAAACTACGGTGCTCTTGATAGTACAGACATCCGGAGACTAAGCTTCATTTCATTTGCAGATGTAGTGCAATCAGAGCACGCAGAACATGCTGGCAATAGAGACTCAATATATATTGCGGGACTCAGTGCGTTGTCATCACCAGGTATATCACCAGGTGTGAACCGTTCACCTTCGCCTGTGCGATCACCAGTATCGTCGTTTGGATTCGGAACATCACCCCCGACTAGTAAGTCAGCTTCCGTGAAAGGTGTTGAGCTTTCGCCAGTTCAGAAGCAAACTGGTCTCGCCAGTCCGACTTCACTTCACTCTCCTACAAATGGTGGCGAATTGACCATAGAGACAATGTCACAGGCTGTGAAGAAGACCGGGAGCGGCGATCTTAGTGGCGGCCTTCGCAGTTTACCTTTAAGCCCGGTAAGCTCTGATAGCCCGGATACGCCATTCAGATAAGCCAGTCATTGGGTCCGAGGTTGAACTGTTGTGTGTGATGGATGGTCTCTACTATTCAGTTACTGCTTGCTGTACATCCGGCGAGTTTTATAGGGTTGGAACAATTGCAGTTTGGGACAAGGGGAAGGGGTATGGATTGGTGTGTATATGAGATACTCGATTGAGCGGATAGTAACTGGCGTTCCGGATTAGGACTCATCTTACTCTTTATTTTATTTATTTATTCATTCAACCTTGGGATGGGTAGTTTTTTACGACTGACGTGGAGCAATTTAAATTCTTCGTTGCACTTACAAGATGATTGATGACATGATGTGCCGTTATAGTTGTCCGTGTGTTTCATTTCATGTATTAAACCTAGGCTCCTCACTCTGGGAGAAGGGGGTCGAGGTAATACTTTTATCATATGAGTCGTTCACTTGATTGAGATACTATAAAATATATTGTAAGGGATGGATTATATTGTATGAATACCAAGGTCGTACTGAGATATTATTATCCATACCCGATACTATTTCATCTATCCAATGTCTCATATTGGGTAAGCAGCGATGTCTGGATTTTACTATCTCAAGGATAATTGTGTAAAGTTAGAGAGGGAGTTTGTAGATGGAAATGATATGCGATACCAATATATCTTTGAAGATGCAGATGATCGATGACATCTTCCTTTCCCCTCTATCAATCCCATTACCGGAGAATACCCAACTTCCATGATGTTATCTCTATCTATATCAAGGCAAGGTTCTTTTCCTTTGCATCCCAAATCAAGTGTGGAATACTTGACTGTTATCTGCCCAGTAGTTAGCATCTTTGATCTGCCCATTATGAACGGAGAATGTATTGTATTGTATAGAGATGTTACCTAGTACCTAGTTTCAACAACGTCTACTCGTTGAATGAATGTTGAGTTGAAACAATGCTAATACCATGACTTTCATCATTAGCCGCGATAATACCAACCGTTGCAATCTTGCAGATATCTACAATGTGATTGGTACCCAATTATCACCAGTACCTTGTTTTACCTCGTTTCCAGAAGTTCCCCAAATATACTTTTTATTATCATTTATCATTCCTTTCCTCACTACCGGATATTGAGCAAGGATTCTCTAGATTGTGCTCCGATACAACCGAAAAAGCACAACTCACTCATACAGAGTCATACTTCACTCCTCCTTATCAAAATGCTTCATCATAACATCGTTCAAAGCTCAAAGCTCAAAGCTTCGTACAGACTTCGTATATGTCCCCTATCTACCTACCTACCTACCTACCTACCCTACTCGTAATACTTTACAATCAGAATACAACACGTACCTGTTCATCATCACCTCCCCCCCCTCAATTCTTTTCTCTTGTCCTTTCGCTTCACTAACAATCCATCATCTACTTCATCCCCCTGAATTCTCCATAGATATTACCTACCCAGTCAATTGGCTCCCAACCTGAATCTCTCTATATAAGGCGACAGGCAATTGCATTTCTCTTCTCCTCCACTTAAGGCTTCGGGCCTTATATATTGCCTTTTTCTTACTACCTTAAGCCTGGTCCTGCACTGGAATATTCCACCCTCCCCCCCCCAGCAGCCCAGCTCGACTAGTAAACTATCAACCCTTGAAAGCTCCGACCTCTATACTCCAAAGGGAAAAAAACGACCCGCTAAAGTAGATTCGACGGAATCTTGGTTAAACTTGTTATAATATATGGTATATGGCTAGTGATGATGAAGAACTCTCAAATCTCGCAATCGGTATTGGGAAACCACAAGGCACATTGGGAGCGGACTCAATCCTATCGGTAAAAGGAAAACAAAAGCTTTGTCATTCAATCAAGAGATCTACGCTATTTGCGCGGTACAAAGACTGGCAGAAGCTTCACAATCAATTGCGCACATCTTAGACTTCCCCACGTACGCCACAGCTTGTATCGAAGATCTTCAATTCAAATTGTTCAGTACGAACCCATGCCATCTTCGACAACTCTGCTTGCATGCTTCCGCACATATCAAGACTCGAATACGCGAGCTCGTCAAATTCTCTAACATCACCGGGGCCGCCATCTTTTTGAGGTTTGGATGGTTAGGCATGGTTTTCTAAACCTCCATAGGAAGGAATCGCGGGATGAGTCTATTGTCACCAGGTATGGATACCAGAGATTATAATGGGTCGTCTGGAAGGGAAAACACTGTGCGGGACTGGGGAGAAAATGCGGCAGAGACATTGGCACGAAGATTCTCTCCGAGTGAGCCACGACGATCGCGGGGTCCTGGCTTGGATACAACCATTCGCACAGTTACACCCGAACCTGTCGAGGTAACAGACGACAATTTAAGCATACTAGAGACTCCGCCTAGACTCTTTCCATCTGTGCAAACGTCGCCGCGATCGATCCCTGGCGGAGAAAAGCCTAGAGAACGCCGTCAAGGCCTCGTTTTTCATGATTCATATAGCAGTGACTCTATTGATAAGCCTCCTCAGAGTACCATGAGTCTTCGATCTCGACCTCGAACATATACCGTAGATGCTACCACACGAAAAAGATCAGGATCGGGAGGGGCTCCTAGGAATAGACAGCGAATTGGCTCAATACATTCCACAAACTCATCATCTTTCCATGACATCGAGCCACGACCCGATACTAATACTGCCATCGGATATCCATCCACTTCTAACAGAAACACATTGACTAAATCCAACTCTCTCAAAAAAGAAAAGGGATCGGGTAGACGATTGGTTAAAAAGCATTCACGGCCGACTTCACCATTTCAAGCATTTGTAGATATACCTGCCGTCGATTCTCTTCCAGATCCTGTGCCTACTGGGGACACCAAGAAAATATTGGGTCTTATGAAAAGCTTACGCGGTCGTATGAGGGGTGAAGTCGAGTATCAGACAGTAGACCGCGGGCAATGGTATCGAGGTGTGTGTTATATTGACAACGTGAAAGGCTCTTTAATGTATGAGGACGACGATAAAGGACCTTTTCACATTGCTGTAGCAACCGACCTACGAGGATGTAGGGTCAAACCGATCATATACTCATTGGAACGACAAGTAAGGTGCCTGGAGATATTAAATCCAAGTCTCGGTTTAGACCTTCGTCTTTTACCAACGGACCCTGCTGAATTTGATCCCTGGTTAGCAGCGATACTACCATGGCAACAGATCAGGCTAGCGTCATCTTTGACAAGTCCGCTGAAATCTCCAATAGGACATCACGACGACAGACGCCCAGCAGTGGATCGGCGAGGTTCCGCGTATAGTAATAAAGACTCAAATATTATCAAAGTAGCCAAGCTTCTCTTGTGGGACAAAGGGCCACCCTTATCCCCTGAGTCCATTATCACTCGTCGTTCAACGCGACATCTGCGTAACTCTGGACAGCAGTGGCGTAGGATATCCTGTATACTTCAGGATAATGGCGATCTCAAGGTTTTGACCGAAAATGATGCTTTATTGCTTTCAGTCGTCCAACTCCCACAATTGTCCAGAAGCGCAATCCAAAAGCTTGACAAGTCAGTACTGGGAGAAGAATATTGCATTGCCATATTTCCACAGTACACTTCTACATCCACAGACTTGTCCATATTTAGACCCATCTACCTAGCATTAGAATCACGATTGGTATTCGAAGTTTGGTTATGTCTCTTGAGGGCTTTCACAATTCCAGAAATATATGGACATGATACCCCACAGCAAATAGAAGCTGATGCCGAAGGTGAGGAATTGCCTGAGGGATATCCTTCTTCAACTAACGATATGTTCCGAATTGAGAAGTCTCTCAACATGCGAATCGTTGAAGCTAAATTTCGGAAATCTGGCATAAGGGCAGAGTTACCCCAGTATGGCAGGCACTCGGTAAGGCCAGAGCCAGATGGGATTCTCGGTGACTACTTTGCAGAGGTCATGCTTGATGGTGAGGTTCGCGCCCGTACAATAACAAAGCTGGAGACCAGAAATCCATTTTGGCGAGAAGAGTGCGAATTCACGGATCTGCCTCCTTATTTACCAAAACTATCGATAGTTTTGAAACGTATGGAAATGTCACAACTAACCGTGCAAGGATTCTTGTCAAGTTCAAGCGTTCAAGTGGCAGACCAGCAAGTAGAAACTATCTGTGGAGTAGTTGAAATATCTGTTGACAAGCTTGAGCGAGGCAAGGATAATGAGGCATGGTGGCCAATTTTGGATCAAAATCAAGAGCAGGTTGGGGAGATGCTAATGAAGCTTCGACATGATGAAGTTGTTGTACTTCTTGCCAAAGATTATCAACCAATCTCTGAGCTTCTACATAATTTCAATAACGGGTTGACACTTCAAATATCTCAAGTCATACCCAATAACCTCAGGCAATTATCTGAAACACTGATAAATATATTCCAAGTATCTGGAAACGGATCCGAATGGCTAAAAGCCCTAGTTGAAGACGAAATCGATGGCATCGGAAAAGAAGCACCGACAAAACGACTTAGATACAGCAGGAGGATTGGGTCAAATGAGGTTTCCTTTACGTCCATTGAGCGGGAACAATCGGTTCGAGACATGGGGAAAAGTCTCAATACTGAAGCGAATCTTTTGTTCCGAGGAAACTCCTTACTAACGCAAGCTCTTGATTTTCACATGAGACGAGTCGGGAAGGAATATCTCTCTGAAATTTTGGGAGATCAAATTCGTACCATCAACAACATTAACCCTGATTGCGAAGTGGACCCATCTAGAATTGATAACAACGGTGCATTCGAGAAAAATTGGGTCTCGTTGATCGCTTTAACTACTGACGTCTGGAGATCAATAGCAGATTCTGCAACTCGGTGTCCACCAGAATTGCGACAAATCTTCAAGTATATCCGTGCAGTTGCTGAAGATAGATATGGAGATTTTCTTCGTACTGTTGCATATACTAGTGTCTCTGGATTCATATTCTTACGATTTTTCTGCCCAGCAATTCTCAATCCAAAATTGTTTGGACTACTCCCAGATCATCCCCAACCGAAAGCTCAGCGGACATTCACCTTGATAGCAAAAAGTTTACAAGCCTTGGCAAACTTATCAAGCTTTGGTCAAAAAGAGTCATGGATGGAACCGATGAACAAATTTCTTTATCAGCATCGTCAAGGCGTGAAGGATTTTCTCGATTCTATTTGTGCTATAGCCCCGGATCGTACAACATTTGCGGTTCCTGCGTCGTATTCCACACCTATTACCATTCTCGCAAGACTACCTCCCACTTCTCGAGAAGGATTTCCTTCTTTGCCATACTTGATTGACCATGCACGAAGTTTTGCCGACTTGGTCAAACTATGGCTAGAAGGAACCTCGAATTCCATGACTCAATACTTTGAAGGTGATCTTGGTGAATTCAACGAGTTGTGTATAGCTCTCAAGAAGCGCACAGATGAATGTATACTGAAAGCCGAAGAGTACGGTGATCGCGTTGCCGATCAGATTTCTCTCCAATTCGAAGATATAGTCGAAGGTCTCCAAAATACACATTTCCACGACTCCCCTCAAATTCTCCCACTCCCTCCAACACAATCGTATTTCCAACCAGATTCAGAACATCAACATTCTATCCTCCCACCTCCTTGGCAGGACTACTCAATGAGTAATAGTAATGCCACAAGTATAAACAATACGAGCCAAACACATCTTCGCGCTCCCGGTTCCGCAGGTAGTGGAAGTGAAAGAATAGGTATTATCTCTACCTTGAGCACAAAAGATAAAGAAAAGAAAGAGAAACAAAATTTCTGGGAGGCAACTTTTGGGAAAGATTCAAAATATCAGAGACCTTATGCACCACCGGTAGATCACAGCGCACAACAGTTAGGTATGCAAGCCTCTAGTCCGCCAGGGGGAAAGGGTTTAGGGGGACTTGGACTTAATAGACAGGAAAAACAAAGCAGGAGTTTTCTGGGTGGATTGAGGAGGAAGGGAAAACAGGAACCCAAGAGTCAGGGGAGTGGAAGTAGTAATGATGGGGGTTTCATAATGGCACCGGCACCTGCAACCGGGATGGGGATGGGTATACCAGAGGGAATGAGTATTGATACTGGAAATGGAAGGGGCGCAAGGGCAGAAGGCTTCAGAGAAGAAATCGTGTCGCCTACGATGGGGAGTTGGGGACATATACAGAGAGAAGGAAGGGGTGATGGGGGTATGTTTTAGTATGGGAAGAGGAGAGCAGAGTTGATCACGAGAGGAAGAAAGATAAGAAGAGCGAGGAAAGTGTGGAGAAGAACAGAAGAGAGAGCGCTTTACGTCTTGTGAAATTCTATATTGAGCATCTATATTATATTACTTTTGCTGTCAATATTCTTATGTCAAACTAAATATTTATTATATATTTATGAATATCTTTTATTCAGATTTTATATACGTGCTATGTTGTCTATGTCTATAGTCACTCTATGTATGTATGTATTTCGGTTATACGTGCATTGTTTCCTCTCATCTTGGGATTTATTTTCGTAGGTTGGTTGGTAGGTAGGTAGGTAGGGTAGGTATTCTTCAAATCATCTGTCTGTTTTTTTGGGGG
>PQXL01000347.1:0-42913 GCA_004916875.1 Botrytis galanthina
ATTAATAGTTGTTAATATATTTAAGAGATAAGAATTGATTTTATATTTTCAAATTCAATCATTTTATTTACAATTGATTTATGATTCAATTACTTGAAAGATTCTAGTAAAGTTTTGAATGATCAATTCCGGCCTGTTTTTTCTCCTATATATAGCCAGTTCAAATATTTACAGGGATTCTCCATTAATTACCGAAGTAAGTAGGTAGGTAACTATAGAATCACATCACGTGAATACCCTCCCTCTCTTACAAGTCACCATCCATCCCTCAACCTCTATTCGAGATAGATATCTTTCATCATATTTAGATACTAACTAAATACCCAATCACGACCGTGTGGGTGCTGAATCCACGCTTCCGCTTCCGCTTTCTGCTTTCTGCTTTGTGATATATGTACATACATACATACATACATACATACATACATACATACATACATACATACATACATACATACATACATACATACATACATACATACATACATAGAGGTGTACTTCAGCTAGCCCTATTCTCACTCAATGAAACATACATACACATATATATCTACTACCTACATGCACCCGGTATATGGAATCGAAACTATTCGTTTGGTAGCTTTTTGCTTGTTTCAAGTGTTGTGTTTGCGTTGCTTGTTGGTATGTGAGTTTTCTTCTATTATGCAAATGCGCAAATGAGTATTCTCGGAGAAGGAGGGAGTGGGGAGTGGATTCTCGAGATCGAGTGTGTGTGCTATATAAGGGTATGGAGATATTAAGTTACTTTTAGATAGGGAAGGAATGGATTGGGGATAGAGAGGTCGAATCGGAGGGGATGGAATGCGTGGAGATGATTTCGCGAGTGTGGAGGTGCAGGGTCTGCTGTCGCTAGGTTTGGGTGTGATATTGGGTGATGAGCTCGTGATGATGATGTGATGGTGATAGATAGATACCATTAACTTGCATGTGAGATGGATCTATAAGTGTCTTTTGCCAGTCTATGGGAACGGGATTATCATCAGTGGATGCTTCAAAGCGATATATAACAGATCTGTCGGTGAAAGTGACAATCGCATCTTCTTTGATCAACAAGCCCGACACATATGGAATCCCTATCAGACACTCTCCAGAAGCTCTTCCCTCGCAGATCGATTAGTGTAGTACAGAAGCTCTTTCTCAGTGCTGTTCTGACTTTGCGCAAGAAAATAAAATGAAAAATTTCCTGACACCTACCGTGGATATGTGATACTTTGATTATGAATTTCTGGATTTCTGAACTCGATGTTCTAACTATGAATGTGTGATTGGTTGTTATAATTGCTAACTTTGAAGAGTTTATAAACTCATCAACTCGCCTATGTGATTCACATCGACAGCTATACTTAGGAAAATTTATATGACTAAGTTCTTGGCGACTGGTTCGCTCAACATAGAGAGATCATGTATATGTACGTATTTACTCAGATCTCGATTCCACTATCCAGGTATTAGCAATGATATGAGCTAGGGTTCTTCTTGTTATCGACTTATGTCCATTGTTAGAACAATAGGATGATATGATAGATTTGGATTCTCTTCTGACACATTGTCAAAATCGACGGTCCCGAACAAATTCGATTTGCACTTCACCGTGCCCGAGAATTGTTAAAGCACCAACTATTCGGAGAAACTAACAGAGTCTGGAATATGTACGCGTCAGAAAATCACAGGGCCCCAGCGATACCGATGCCCGCTTTATGTTGGGAATTCCTCTGATTAGTGTCATTGTTGATATATATCGTGGGTGGTAGCTAACCTGCCGAAGATGTTCTTACATCTTAAACGCAATTGACTTCCGACAAGGAGTCTGATGAAAATCCGAGAAACCCCTATATGCAATGAACTTAGATATCCATTTTGAACAGTCAGGAACATGAGAGCAATCTTCTCTTCTTTTTTCCTTCGTCGGCCTGGGTTTGACCTCTTCCGGTTTCTCAAACGCCAGTCAATTCTCTTGGCAGACCCTCAGCCAATGTCAAACTATTGGGCGAGAAACGATTCAAGATTCAAAGAAGTCTCCGTAGTTGTGTTGGATTAAGAAGAAAAATATGGGGTGTGGAGAAAGAACCACTTTAACCCCCAGATCGATGCTCGAGAAAGGTCAAATGATTCGGGACCGAGACACACCCGTCTTACCCAAACATTTTCATTTCATTCTTCATCCCATTTTTCATTTGCAAATCCTCCACCTTTTCTTGATAATATTATATGAGCACATGTTCTATTGGGTTAAATCATCACCCGCAAGTGCGGGGGATATAGGGTTAACCAATGACTCTTCCGTGCTGATTCTTGAAGTTCTCAAAGTACGAGTACTCTGGCAAAATCCCTTCCCCCTTGGGTTGAGGGGAGGGGGTCAAACCAAAAGGGGTGAAATATATATAAGATCATGAGTATTCGTAAACGACATGATCCACTCTCGTGGTCTATAAAAGAAGCAACTTTCCCTTGATGTTCATCTCCTTTATCCTCATTCAGTTTTACTTCATTGCTGACAATGACGAAGCGATCATTACCCCTAGCTTTCTTGGCTAGTTTGCCCTGCACCTTTGCTGTCAATTGTACCTACAATGATGTATTGTCTATCATGCCCACCGGTGTATCTCTTAGTTTTGCCACACCAGTAGTCGAGAATGGGACATTCACTGTACCTGAAGGTGATACCGGATGGCCTACCAACCCCATCAATCTACCTAAACTCTGCGCTATTGGTGCAACAGTTCCCTTCGACCAAAGTAACAAAACGTTTGGCTTTGGACTCTTCCTGCCCGATAAATGGAACGGACGCACTCTGTATGTTTCCAGTTCTGGTCAACCGAACTCACTGCCTCTTTATATCAGAATCATACTGACTAAGTTTGACAGCACAGTAGGCAATGGCGGTCTTGCGGGCGGTGTCAACTGGGCAGATATGGTCCGTCAAATGTAGAAAGTGAACTGATTAGGCCTCTCACTAACCGTGCTTTCGTAGGGTACAGGTGTAAAATATGGACACGCGGCCATTTCAACCGACACAGGGCATAACAGTACCTCAACGGATGCATCTTGGTCATTTGAGAATATGGAAAGCCAAACAAATTGGGGTTGGCGAGCATTGCATGAGAGTGTAGTGTTTGCCAAAAACATTACAGAGGCCTATTACCAGACAGCTCCAAGTTATAATTACTATCAGGGTTGTAGTACTGGTATGATGAACTCTCCTCAATGTGTTCGAATAAGGCTAAAATCAAGTGACAGGTGGTCGACAGGGCTTTAAAAATGCTCAAATGTTCCCTGAGGATTTTGATGGTGTTATTGCTGGGGCACCGGCATGGTGGACTGTGAGTAGCACTACTGCAGTTTTTGGCCTGACATATGCTGACCTGAAAAAAAGTCCCATCAACAAATTTGGCAGTTCTGGGTAGGGTATATCAATTATATCTCTAATGTTACTATGATTCCAACATTCATGTTCGATGTCATTGGAAAAGAGGTTTTACGACAATGCGACGGTCAAGATGGCCTTGTTGATGTGAGTAAACGCTACTTTTACCACCTCGCTCTCGTATGTTATCATACCATGTGCTAATCTGAAAACGCGTAGACCATCATATCCGATCCCAACGCCTGTAACTTTGACGCCAATGCCCTTTTATGTGGCCAAAATGTCACAAATGGAACGGCGGCTGTATGTCTCACTGTTGACCAGCTAGCTACTTTCGATACGCTGACAAAAGATTTCATGGACACGAATTCGACGTTAGTCTTCCCACATTGGCTTTTGGGTGCAGAGCCTTTCTGGACTATGAATATTGACGGCGGGTCACCCAATATTATTGGATTAGGATACATCCAATACACCCTTGGCCTAGGACCCAATTGGAACTGGCAAGACTTCGATGCAGATGTTGTAGCGTTGTCCGAAAAACTCAATGCCGGACAAGCCGATGCATCTGATTACGATATGAGTCTTTTCTATGATGCAGGGAACAAATTTATCCATTATCATGGAATGAGTGATGGAGGTATCTCTACTGGAGCAAGTTTTTATCTTTATGATCAGATTGATCGCGCCTTGACACCTCAAGGTATTGAATTGGATGACTTCTATCGCTTCTTTCATATCCCAGGAATGGGGTAAGTTCTTATGTTCAATCTTTTCCCGAACCCCAATTCCACCACATTACACCAGCTAACCAATTTTCCTCTAGACACTGCACCGACACCGCAGACTACGTCAACGCGCCCTACTACATCGCCGGCATAAGCATGACGAACAACGGTCAGTACTCTGTTCCCGGCTACGAAGATTCTCAACACGATATCCTACTCGCACTGATGGATTGGGTTGAAAATGACATCGCGCCGGAGAGTATCATCGGGACTGCATATGCGAATTTCACAACCGCCGATGTGCTTACGAGACAGAGACCGATTTGTCCGCATCCAAAGCAGGCGAGGTATGATGGGGAGGGAGACCCAAATGATGCTATGAGTTGGAAGTGTGAGATGCTTTATTAGTTTTGGTGTCTTTGATAGTGTAGTGTAGTGTAGTATAATGCAATGTGCCATGGTTAGTGAGGGTTTGAGTGTATGTGTTTGAAGATATGGATTAATACTTTGTTGTACATATTCAATTAGAGTGTATACGACGTAGTAATTATTGCCTAGGTACTTATTATCAAACTCGAATACTATCCAGGGACCTAGGATTATCTATAGAAAAGACTAATAAGAGCCTGGTATTCTCGCTAAATCTAATATAGTAAATACATAAATGCTACCTTACTTGAATTCATCTCTATTAAATTTAGACGGTAAAGTAGATGAATGAAGATCATTGTTATCTTTCTTAAGCGATAATAATCATAAAATCTACATAGGTACTTAGACATATGAAGAAGCTTAGGTAGTCCTTGAAAAGGTTCTCTCGCTAAGGATTTACTAAAGATTGATCTTTAATACAAGCAAATCGTTTATTTTAATTGCTTTGATGCTCCAATATAGACTTATAATAAGAATCTTATTGCTAAGCTAATGAGCCCTTTTTTCAGTTCGTTCAGATACTCACTGACCGACTGTAAAGTTGTGTATATCATTGAGATAGTGGGGGCATGAAGGATGTCTCCCCTAGCATTAGAGTGTGGTTACCTGAGCACACTTCTATTGGATTCCTACGATTCTAAAGAAGCTACATGTTTCACGGCACACAGGGAACCATCAATACCAGGGTAGAGAATCGACGGAGTATTTGAAAGAGTAGCTGGAAAGTGGTAGTGTTACATATGTTTTTCATAGTGTCAACATATTGGAAAGGCATTGATATGGAAGCAAAGTATGTTAGACAATCAATGGCATTTGTCTAAAGATCTAGAATAAGGTACAGAAGAAGAGAATGATAACTTCCTAGCTAGGAAGTTAGAAGTAAGACGGTATATATATCGACTCGAAGAAACACCGCAGACAATGTGTTATTCTCGCAGCGAGTCCTTTTCACCCAACAAAGACTTAGTACAATGGTCGCTTATAAGCGTCGAAAGTGTAGTTCCAAGTGTCGTAAGAAGCTTGGTCAAAGACACAGTCTTGGGTAGTACCATTGTTGATCCAGAGAGGACGAAGAGGCCAAGCGCAGATTTGAGCGTTCTTTCCTTTGTATTCACCAGCCAAGTGGGTGGCATTGAGGGTGACGGGGACAGTATTATTTTCCACCCACTCAATCAAAACCTGCAAGTTGGTTTGAGGGAATGGTCCATTCTCCTGTTCGCTGTTGATGGCACAGTGAGCGGCACCGGGAATCATGTACAAGCGGTACCATTCTTTCAAAGCTTCGGTACTCTCGTTGAAAGATAGACCGGGATACATGATGCTGCGTACAGACTCATAGTAGTGAACGGAAGAAGCGGCGGGCACACTAGGATCGGATTCACCGTGGAAGTGAAGGATTTTACCTCCGTAGTTGTAGATATCAGTGAGATCCGGGTTGTTGGTTTGAAGTGAGTCCTCATATCTGGTCCAGCCTTGAACCATCCATTGCACCAAGGTATCATAGGTGACATTATCCAGAGAAGAAAGGTTATCAAGATCCTGTAATTCAAGGAACCTAGCGACCCATTCACCACCAGCTCCAGCAATGCTGAGTTCGTAGGAATCGGTATCGGAATTGTAGGTTGTTGCTGCATCATCGAAATCGGCGGATGGTTGATATGAGAGATAGGCACGTCGACCTTGAGAATCGTGTAGCCCATCGAGAATGGTTTGCGCAACCTCTACTACTTTGGCTGAGATGGTACCGTTTGTAGCTGGATTGGTAGATCCCCCCATCATTTGCCTCTTGCGCTTACCAAAGCCAAGACCAATGCCACCAGCGGAGCTAGCAGCGCAACTGTAAGGCAAACCAATAGTTTGGTTGATGTTGTAATGAAGTTTGCAAAGATCTGTTCGAGACACCACACCATCAACCTTGCCATCAAGACCATCGCAGTTAGAGATGGTTTCGTTAATAATCAGTTCAAGCTCGCATGCTGATGGGTAATAATCAAGTGTTTGCTCGACAACGTTTGAGAAGAGATGATTGACTTGCTGTTGGCCATATCGGAACGCTGGTGCACCGGCAATAATGCCGTCGTAAATATCACCCCAGCGTTGAGCTTGACTCCATCCCTCACGACCACCATCGGAACAACCTTGATAATAAGCGTAGAGCTTATTATCACCCATGTTGTAAAACTGCTTAGTAAACTCTTTTCCAAGCGTGGTCAACTCGCCAATGGCTTGGTAACCAAACATGTAAGTGGGCTCCCAGTTGATTGTACCATTGTCGAGAAGGAATACAGAGTCGAATACAGTATCGAATCCACCATCAGTGAGACCAGATGCAGCACCATACATGACACCTCCGACAAGATTAGTAGTACCCGAATTGATGCTGTAAGCCATTCCTCCGGATGAGAGCCATCTTTTCTCGAAGTTCTCTGGGGCCGGCAACCAAAGTGTTAGAACCACATTATCCCCACGACCATTGTGGGTATAGGCGAAGGTTACGTTGCAGAAATTGACAGTAGCATCAGGGAAGAAAGTTTGTCCGCTGACAGAAGTGTTGTAGACGACGTTTGCCGTAACCGATGATGGGATGACAGAACTCCCGAACAATGTACCGTCTGCGGGAAGAGCCGCTTTAGCGACGGCTGTTGTGCAGATGTCGGTCAGAGATTCTGCAGAAGCGGTAGCAGCACCCGCTGCGAATGCGAAAAGTGACTTGCGCATTTTAAAGAGAGGAAAATCCAATATGGAATATCCAAATGGATGAAAGTAAAGATTGTGTTAAGCTTCTAGCTATCGAGAAAAGAGTGTAGATGTAATGAGAGGAAGGCTAGATCTCTTGCTGAAGCTATTCCTTTGGTTCAAACGAAAGTCTTTATACTTCATTAGAGGTGTAATGAAGGTTAACGAACCGGTTCTTAGCAGGGGCATTATGTCTAGTGAAGACTCTTCTTTTCACCGTAAAGTGAAGCAACGCATTGTAATACGTATGCTTCATTAAAGATACAAATGAAAATATGCTAGATGAATGGCAAATGGCATCAGAATTGGTGAACAGGAACAAATCCAAACTATAATGATGACCCCTATGACGAAGCGTTTCGTCAGCTATAGATACACCTGGGCGACAAGTCGACTGTACACATACTACTCGCAATCTTCAAGGATACTCTTGGGCGCTAGACTACGGTCTGAGTGGGCATTAATCTATAGTCCACTTCTTGCATATGGATTTCTCAATCGGAAAGTCTAACAGCGCCCCCAGAAAAGTCTAATCAGCCCCTTTCTGACCTGCGTACCTCTATCTTAGGTTAAAGCTGGCATATGGGTAATCTCCGTCATTTAAAGCAAGCTTAGTTCAAAGAACCCATCAAGATCTTTATTCTCAATGTGAAACCTTAGACACATGTCGAATGGTATTTTTATTTCCATAGCGTAATACCCCAGAAGCCTCCTCTCTTGAAGAAAAGAGTTACTTCAGGTGTGCGACTCCTCGTATTAAAATTCTTGAATACTAAAATCTCTAGTATAAACTAGAACTGTAATAGTCAAGTCGAACGAAAGCTTTCCTCAAACTTGCATCTATACTAAGTCAGATGTATAAACTTGAGCAAGCAAAACCATCTAATCTATAAAGTTTCATATAATCGTCAAATGACTTGTTCGACTAATGATTGACTCATGAACAAATTCTTACTAAAAATCAGAACGCGACTTGATTTCTCAAAACTAATGTTTAAACTCATGAATCGGTGTCAATCGCACCCTCCTCGCTGTCGCTAGGTCACGTGTATGGAGATCTCGCGTACATAACTAGCACATAAAAGTTCTCTGAGGTCCGAGTTCTTAACTCCCCGGATGAAAACTACATCCAGCGAGCCATTATCATTTCTGGTGAGCTATTACAAATTTTTGTACGAAATGTACCGCGGGTTGGTGTTTTCATTGGGTGGTCAATCACTACCTCCCCGAAAACCTCAGCCCAAACCGTTATTAGTGGGGTTTCAAATCGGACCAGCTCGTCAAAAACATTGGCGCCAATAATCGCATTTAGATTGACATCAACGCTTAATTATGAAATAGGGATTGACCAGTGCCGTCTCTAGTAATGCAGATATAACGCCGCACTCACGTTCATCTATTGTTGAGGTATATCGCCAAGGGAAAATCCAAACTACGGAGGTTCTGTAGCATACTAGTGAACGCCACAGCCCCCAGTCACTCATTCTCATGTGGTCAATCACGAAGCAAAATCTCGGAGGTCTTGTAATGTCCGTAGCGTATTTGTTTATTTGTTATAAGTTGATTATTTATCTATCTGTTTCTCTAAAAATACGCCTTCCCAATATGGGGTGCTCTCGAGCTGCAAGCAAATTTGCAGGACCAGTCGCACGTATCAATTTGAATATTTCCTATGCAAATACATTCGAATTACTTGCTTGAGTTGCTACTGCCAAGTTGGCACGACTTGCGGTACATAACAATTTAAGCAATTCTCGGAATTTTCAACTATCGAGTGAAGGTACTACTCTGTAGAATCTATTTGTTCAGCAATATTTCTCAACCATCTTTCAACTTTGTACAGTGACGTTATATATGAGTTCTGATATCAGACGGGTATTCGGGTGACTTAGGATAACATGGGGGAAGGTGAATCACACATATTTCACATATGGGGAGCAAAACTCGCTACTAGTTACCATTTACGACTTGTAGCAGTATAAATGCGAAACGAATTATGTATTTTGAGTCCTTAAAACAGGTTGTCATTAGATGAACTATGTGCAGTGAGTTGGCACCGAGAGCTTATAGCTGTTTGGGGTCTCTTGCTGGTTCCCGGTTGAACTTTTACTATTTCAAGCTTTCTCTCATTATTCCCTTCGGAATACTAATAAGATATGTAGTAGTTCTCTGAGCGTCTTTCCACTATATCCCTTTTTGAGACCTGTGGATTGTCGAGCGAAAATTTAGAGCTGTATAGAGATCTTGAAGGACTAATACGCGGATTTCCCGTCTTGGAGCCTAAGAAGGTTTTTAAATCAGGTGTCAATGCTATCTAGATGGAGATAAGAGAGATCATAGTGTTACTCTTCACCTGAAGTTTGAAGGTCGCTGCATCTGGCAAGGTGCATGTAAAGTTCAGTTGTTGCTTTCAACATCTACAAGACTCACTCTTCTCTCCCAACCTTCTCCCTCATCTATGACTTTTCAACACTTCCTCGGATCTATACAAAAGAAGAACACTAAACTATGAAGTCCTCCAGCCTCATTCTCCTGCTTTGTGTACAGCATATATGCACAAAAGTGGATGAAATATAATCATATAGCTAGCAATCTACATACTCGTGTCCTGATACTCAAAATGAACTGTGTTTTTCCTCACCATTTGATATGATCCACTTCATCGAATAAATACGATATCAATCAGTACAGCAACCCCAATTTCTATATCCACATTCCAGCAGCATTGTTCACAGAAAATCCATCCACATAACTCACAGCTTAATCCCGAGTTGAAGTTGGGTATACGTATCGGGTCGAGACACCTCCCCACCACAAAAAACCGCGCACGTACCATCCCCACCTTGCCTAATATCCACCACCAAGAAAATATCCCCACTATCACCGTCCAACCTCAAAAATTCTTCAAAAAAAAACGACAAAAAGAAAGATGGAATCAAACCATCATTGTTTTCAATCCAAGACGACGTCTTTGGCGGTGCTGGGAATCGAACCCAGATTGAAACGGGTCAATCGTGATATATCCTGTGAAGAATGAGCCACAACGTCACGTGCTACCATTACACCACACCACCTGCTGAGAGGCTGTTTTTGATGTCGGTGTGGGAGATTCTAGATTAATATATACCAAAAAATATTGGTGGGGTGGAGGAAATCAGGTGAGAGGTATTAGCGGGAGGGAAATTGGTGTGATGTGGGGTAGACTTTGATGCTGAAATTGACATCTGATAAGTTGCATATCATACAAACCTTATATGAACCTTTGAGAATCTTTTCAATACTTCAACTCCAACCCAATAATCAAACGCTTTGAATGTTCTAGTAGAGATTAGACAATCAGTTCTTCTAATGTCCCAGATCAAATCGAACAATTGTATTCTTCTAGTATTCTATTTCAGATTGAATAATTATACTATTTCAGTCTTTCAATCTAGGTTAAACAATTACATTCTTCTAATCTTCAAGTTCAGATTGAATATTATTCAAATGATTAGGGCATACATGAGTATCTCAAGAACATATCATCAAATTATGGATGGGGGGAGTGAAAACCAAGAAGCGTCTGGAAAATCGGACAAGGTTCGGAATGAGAAGATATAAAAACGCAAGAGGAATCCGGAGACAGAGCGGAAGAGGAAGAGCAAGAGGAAGCCGGAGACGAAAATAAGAAGCGCATGGGCAGGAGAAGTAGACGCAAGATTATTATTGAGGACGAGTCGCAGGATTTGGAAGATGGTGAGGCCGATGTGGACTTGGAGGGTTCAACACTTCTGGAGTAGATCCGGGAGATAGTGTGGAACCAAAGCGGATGAGCGTTGGTAAATCAGAGCTAGAAATATGGCAGTCATGAGTGATGAGAATGAGTGTATGATATCCAGTGATGGATGTGATTGAATTATACGCCATGACAGATCCTGGACGACCTTTTCCTCATCCCAACTTTCTAAAAGCTCCTTCAAACTTTGTTCGCCATTATCAGCTCCTTCAACCCCCTCACTTCCTTCAAATGTTCCCATCAAGTACTCTTTCCACATCAGACTTCACTCTTTATAATTCTTTCCCTTCGTCTTAAGGAAGAGCCCCGCCCTAGTATCAATCTCTTTTGTTGAATAGAATAATAATTGATTATTGCAATCCTCCGATATGGAAAGATCTATTCCAGATCTCTTGGACTGAGAAAAAACAACTCAAATCGTTGAAGATTTAGATATTGTAATACCAACTGCTTTTTCAGGGAACAATCCGTATTATATCAGTATTGATATTTCATTTATGTTCTGTATATTAAAACCCTAACTTACTTTTGTAAAAGCATAAGAATTCTATTCTATTTCTCTACCATAATTTCCAGGGCTTCTGTAATCATCTCTTACCTTGCTTGCAAGGCATCTGCTTGGTTTCTATTATCTGTTATATATCTTATACATGAATACTATCCTGTTTTCTTATATTGAACGTGTATGAAAATAGGTGAATATAATGACTTCAATTCAATAAAAACTGTACTAAACATAAGTGAATGCGGAAGAGACTAGCTCTTTCAGTAGCCCTTATTTAAGGTCTACCATCTGTTTACAATAGGTAGCTAGCTCTTTAGATAAAATACAATATTGAAATTTGGGACCTATAGATCGTAGGTGCTATATCATCCGTATCCTTCTCAAACCAACAGAATGCCTTGAAAGAAGCACAATGCAAATCACAATTCATTCATTGAATCTCAACAATACTCTAAGAAATTAAGACTAAAAAGTATTACTGAACAACTGACATTCAGAAGTTAAGACTACCCCTTTGGGATCCCAGCTTTGCTAACAAATCCCAAGTCTTCGTTTTTCAAAGAGTACATCAACTACTCAAATCGAATCAAATGAATAGAAAATTGGTAATTGGAATACACTGCAGTAAACGGTTTTCCTTGGATTGATAGTCCTTCTATGTTACGAGACCAAATGTTGATGTAGAAGACCTCGGTATGTTATGTCCTGTTAATAGGTAAATATTGCTCCAGGAGCCCTCACCCACAATATTCATGTGCAGTGACTCCGACTAAAGGTAATTTATTTTGAATAGATGTATATATATCCACACGCCACTTGTTGAACTCTCTTCCCCGAACTTGTTGTTCTGCAGAGCGTTTTGAGCAACTTCCAAGCGAGGCATTGCGTATAACCTTTGCCTTGTTTCCACCCATATCTGGTTGTGGGTTGTACAATGGTATTGTCCTACCGAGGCCAGAAGTGACTGACAGGTATTGATTGTCATCTGACCAGCAGTGTTATGTTTGTTTGACTATCTGTCGTGTATTTTGTATGTGTTGGTAATAGAAAGCTACTGATGCTGCCATCCAAGCAATAAACCTGAGATGTATCGAATATATTTGAGTTTTTTGTTTGTCAATCTTCTTCTCTTTGGTTCCCTTTGCTGTCTGTATTAACAAGTTAGTCCAACTTCTGAGCAACTATGATTGTCTTGTATTTGTTCTTTGACTGCTTGATCATCTGTAAATATAAATGTATTCTTTATTCAGTCACTTTATTTGAGTAGCTGTCTTGATCTTATCCACTGAAAAGATTTTTCTTCCTCAGTTCAAGAGCATTTTGTGGTTTTCACTACTTCTACTCTTCTTCGCTTCGGAGAGGTTACTGTATTGACAAGTGAATATAATACACTGTAGTAATGTTAAGACTTGCTTAAAATAGGACATTGGCAAACCAAACGGCTTGTTCCGAGTTAGCTGTATGAAGGTAGTCATCTCAACATACTCGAGGACAGTGGCTAGCTCGTGTTGTTATGTCAAAATTAAATTTACGCGTCAAGTTAATTTCTGTCGTCGGGTACAGCAACCTCGAACTCTCTGACAACTATCACAAAAGACAGCAAAAAGAAGGTTGACGTGTAGCTATATAGCTCGATATTACTGCAGATTAACTCGTCTTTCTTTATAAATACTAAAACTTATCTTTGATCCCGCCAGCTGTCATTCAACGGGCATTTTCGCGCTCACAACCTAAATTCACGTCGTCGTCTTATTCGAATTTCTACCAGCTCCGTAGCACAATACTACCAACCTCCACTATCATCATAATTCTCCTCCCACTGTGTCTGTCCAGGTCCCAATGGATACTATAGATTATAACCTCTGGTTTAAAGACCAACAATATGGCCCAGGAGCTTATCCCACCATCAATACCCTGACGTTTCTTTGCCGTCAGGATGCAGCAATCTACAATGGGAAGATACGGTGTAAGTAAAACTCTGATCATCAACTCCAATCCTTCAAGACGAAATACTAACCAGTCATTTTACAGTTCAAGAAGAGACTATGAGAGTTCACGAGACCATTGCACCAACAACAGCAACAGCCTACGATATCACGGATCTCAGTCGCCACGTCTTCGGCTATTGGGAAATGATGCTTGTTATAGCAAAAGCGGATCCTGTTTGGGCGGCCAGTTACGGACGCATCAATACGCTGCGCTCCTTTAATAGTAGCTGGAGTCGCGCGAAGCAGCACATCAGGGAGCTTATCATTAAGAACCAACGTGCCGCAGATGAGGCTGCTGCCGACGCCGCTGACAGTACTGAAGAGGTTGACAATGAAGGGGAAGAGGGAAGTGATGAAGGAAGTGTTGGCAGCGTTATCGTTGTCGATTACAACAATGACTGGGAAGAGAGTAACGACGGAGGAATCGATGAAGACAACGAGGGAGAAGATAGCGATGAAGAGATGAATGATGAAAGAGACGATAGTGATGAAGAGATGAATAATGAAGGAGACGATAGTGATGAAGAGATGAATAATGAAGGAGACGATAGTGAAGGAGAAGATGATGAAGGAGAAGATGATGAAGGAGAAGATGGTGAAGGAGAAGATGATGAAGGAGAAGATGATGAAGGAGAAGATAATGAAAGAGAAGATAGCGATGAAGAAATGGATGGCAGCAGTGTTGTCGTTGTGGAGTACGACGATGAAGAAGAAGAGGTCCATGACGGTGAAATGGATGAAGGAGACGAAGAAGAAGAAGAAGAAGGGGAAGAAAGCGATGGAGAGATAGTGGGTCTTTGGTGGGATCATGCGAGAGATTCTAGTGGTTTGATTTTTAGTAAAGATTTCCCACGTTTAGAGCTGTTTTGAAATTCTTCCAAAAAGCAGATGTATACCATTCGAAAATCGGAATTGACTACTTCTTGAATCTTGTTGTCGATTGCCAACTTGAATTGCCAGATTATAGAGCATTCTTTGCGAGGAAAGAAATCTAGTTGCGTACGCCTTGATTATCGTTTGTTGATTTAGAGGGGGAAAAATAGACGATAGTTTACCGTTATTGGCATTGGACAGAGGTAATATAGAGCCGTAAATCCGTTAAATGAGAGGGTTGTACTCTTTTTTATATCCTCTGAGCTATAAATTGAGAATCCTTTGTTCTAAATGTGCTATCTCCTCGAATTTGGGCTTCTGAATTTGAGAGACAGACGGTAGCTTATGATGGAGGGAACTCGCTAAAGAAGCTAAAGACTACCGAAAACCTTAAAATGATGCGGAAGATCAACGATCTCTCACTTCATCACTGATAGTTTTGATAACTCAATATATCAGACCTCAGCTGGTTTGCAAAATGATAAGGATTGAAACAATCGGGTGATATTCTTTATCTCTCAAAGGTTGAGAAAAATAATGAGCTCGGATTTCTCTGAATCAGAACAGTAGCAGTCGATTAGCCACTTGAAATTGCTACGGTGGATGAATTTTACATCTTCGTATCTTGAGTAGATTTCAATAAACCATTGATTTTTGGATGGTGTTTACCAGATTGGCATTTGATTCGAAAGATTACAATCGGCCAATCCTTCAAAAAGCTCAACGCCCTTCCACCTCGACGCCAGATTGGAATTTCCTATCTCCGTATGGTTGAAACGAATTTCTTCCTGTGGATAAGATGTAAGAAGAGTCCGGACTTGGACAATCATTTCGTGGCGCTCTCCTCCTATCGTGCACATCAGTTTTCTTATACTTATGCAACGATTCACAAAGTATGATGGAAAGTAGAATAATGGATTGAACCAGTTGTCAAAGTAGAGAGAGAGCCCGAGCGACCAACTCTATATATGAACCGCAAAATGACGCTAGTGCTCTCTTCCATAATTAACTGCAGTGAAAGTGGTTCTGCTTCATATATAAAGAATGAATCTTACATTAAAAGTATATCTTCACTCTACAACGACATCTATTTGGGAAACAAAATTTAGGTCCCTTCCGACCTTGAATCAAACTACGACTTCGAACTCCGACAATCATCATTAGACTTACTAAATTCTCCGTCTCCTCTCAAGACAGGCCACTGACATCCTTGTATCATGATTTCCTGCGCAGTCCGTACTGCAGTCTGACAGTGAGAGGCTTCCAATTTCTGGGTTCTGGCGAAACATTCAACCCTTCGAATTATTGAGTTCCGCCGGAATATTGAACATCCATGTTAAAATTATATGGAAATATGAAATGACGGCTCATCTTTCCTTATTAATTCCCTCCACCTCGCAAAACTGCTACTATGTACTGAGATGATCTAGAAGTGAACCCAATAAGTGATGACGACAAAGTGAAAGCTGCTCGCCACAAAAGTGGTACGACGATAAAGCAGATACATGCAAAGAGATACGATCCAAAATAATCCAATGAGAACATCAAATATCAAAAGCAAGTAAACAAATCATGCTGAGTGGTCACAGAAAATAAAGAGAAGAGGGGCTGTGGATACTGCCCCTCTGCGGGTCTCGCACTTGGCAAAAAACAAATCTAATAGGTACAACCCAACCTATGTTTCCTGCATGAACTCCACATCTTACGGACAGACCTTTAAGCAAACAATATATCTTAAATTAAACAGCTATTCTTCAACAATAATAACAATCAGGGGCTGTAACTCAGTGGTAGAGTGCCTCGTTTGCATTGTCAGATATCGTCACAGATACATCTGATAAGTTTCGATGAAGTCCAGGGTTCGACTCCCTGCCGCTCCAATTTCATTTTGCATTTCTTTTCATCTTCCTAGCTTCAAAATTGAGGGAGCTGTTCACGGATGCTTTTGCTGGGTGAAAATTTCAATTTTACTTTCGAGTGAAGCGAATAGTTTAAAGGGGGTGTGGCTTTATGATTAGGAAGGAAGGAACGATATCTTTTTTAACTTTGAGTCCTGCTCTATCTAAACAATCCGTTGGTTGGTATTTTTTCTTCGATCGTTGATCGGTTACCTAGTGCATGATGTGTATTCAGAGGCCCCGGAATGACATCCCCACGAAACGGTTCGGAGTATCATTACACCGTACTATTTCTAACCACCGATGCTTGATTTGTCTGGTTTCCTTGGTGGTTCCATTTCCCATTTCACGGATTTTTTGCAAAAGATTTTCCATGGTTGTGCGTGGGGTTGGCGGGGGATGTTTCGGAGATAAGATCATAAAGATGGAACGCAAAGACAGAAGAGCACTCAATTGAATGTTTATCGACGTGAGGATATACCGGCATTGAGGGATTAGTCACTGGAAGAAACAGCATAAGCGATGGTGAGTTGGCTTGCTAGATATATCTTGAAAAATTGATGGGCATCGAGGTACTCATCCGGGCGCTGCAATGATTAATTAGGCCGATTGTCAGAAAGGTATGCACATGACAAAGGCCCCACAAGAAATAATCCAAAGAAAAGGAATGACATCGATGCAGAAAGTTGTGGTGTCAGTCTACATGAGTGGGATGTACAGTAGTATACGGAGTACAGTGTTGTGCTGAAATCCTCAACAAGAAAGTTCAATAAATTATAGGTAAATGATTCCAAACTATGCTATAAACTGAATGGGAGGCTCATTAGTGATCTCGCCAGAGTCAATAATCAACATAAAATAGCTTTTACCAACCAGTCTGAGGTTTGATAACTGGGAGAACCTGGATATCTAGATGACCATGGACATTGAGAAAAACGGTGAAAAGTCAAAGAGCATCGAATTAGAATTAGAAATATATTATTTTCAACCTGACAAGTTTTCATCTGCCCATCCAGCCACCATCAACCGTAAGAATATCTCCAGAGATATATGCACTTCCCTTGCTTGCCAAGAAGACGACACTCGCCTTAAAATCATCTGGGGAACCCCATCGACCCGCCGGTATTCTTTCGCTAATACTCCTCAATCGTTCTGGGTTGGCCAACAAGGCAGTATTCATCTCCGTCTCAATATATCCCGGAGCAATCGCATTGACATTAATTCCTTTTGATGCCCATTCGTTCGATAGAGCTTTGGTAAGCTGTCCCACCGCACCTTTCGATGCGGCATATGCTGGAACAGTAAGACCACCTTGGAAGGTAAGAAGACTAGCAAAATTGATGATGCTACCTCTTCGGCCAGTAATGGCAGATGGTTCGAGCTTCAACATGTGCGCACCAACATCGCGACAGAGGGTAAAGACAGTATTGAGGTTGACTTGGATGACCTAAATACGATAACTATTAGCATAATCCACCTTCTCAATTGTGGGAAATAAGATGCTCACCTCATTCCAGTCATTATCCGGAAACTCATGGCTCGGATGACGCCTTTGAATTCCAGCACAATTTACCAAGATATGTATCGAGTGTCCATCTTTCAGGATGGTAGAAGTGATGCCGGCGACTTCTTCCTGCGATGCAAGGTCCGCGGTGTATATGGGAGCTTTCCTGCCAAGCGCCTCAACGGCTTTCTGAGTCTCGAGATTCTCACGACTACGCTGTGTGTAATCCTTCGTTAGTACGTACGTACGATACCATTTGAATCCAGCATAAAGAGAGCGAATTACCTGTATCAAGATCAAATCTGCTCCTGCTTCAGCAAGTGCTATGCAGACAGCTTGTCCAATGCCTCGAGTACCACCAGTAACGAGTGCGGTTTGACCCTCCAAAGAGAAATACGCTGATAAAGCTGTGGCTGCCATTGTATTCTTGTTGTACCCGAAGGTGTTATTCCGTGAAGCCTCACATGGTCTGACAGTTGAGATTAATACTTAGTACTTAAGCTCGTATATCAATTGAACAATTAAGTAATTTGCTCTTGTGCTCCCACTCTCTACTCCGGTTTGCGGCCTGAGATGCTAAAACGTGGGGGTAGCTCCCCGATTTTCTCCACAGTGGGGTTGGTAATACCGTCATAACCTGTTTGGTGATTTGTCGGCATAAAAGAAGTCATTTTAGTACAAAGACTAGCCAATGTGCTTAATTACTGTAAAATGTCACTCAAGTGCACATTTTGACCTTGGAATGAAATCAAGATTATCATCATACAATATCTTCTACAAGAAAGTACTCAACAGCATGGCATCTACTAATAATAACGAAACTGGTGAGCAAAGAGAAGTGCAAGCTTCCGTGCTTCATGGCGCCAAAGATTTGAAAGTTGTAAGTTGGGTGTTCTCAAGTAATTGCTTTGTCAAAGGTAAGAATACGATGGCTGACATTCGAAAAGGAAACTCGTACTCTAGGTGTACCTGAGCCAACAGAGGTACAAGTCGCCGTGCAAGCTACTGGTCTCTGCGGATCTGATTTACATTACTATAATCATTATCGAAATGGAGATATTATCGTCCGGGAGCCTATGACTCTTGGACATGAATCTGCTGGAATTGTTACTGCCGTTGGCTCCGATGTCAGTAATTTGAAAGTCGGAGATCGCGTTGCGTTAGAAGTTGGGCTTCCTTGCAAGACTTGTGATTTATGTGTAAATGGAAGATACAATATCTGCAAAGAAATGAAGTTTAGAAGTTCAGCGAAAGCATTCCCACATTTTCAAGGAACTCTGCAAGAACGGATTAATCATCCTGCAGCATATTGTCATTTGTAGGTATCATTTCTGTATTTTTTCTGCCACGTGCTCACTGGGGTAGATTACCTACAAATGTATCTCTTGAGCTCGGTGCCGTGCTCGAACCTCTCAGTGTCGCAATTCACGGTACAAGACGAGCTGCTTTGCCAAAAGGCAAGACGGTGCTCATCTTCGGTGCCGGAGCGGTGGGCCTTTTATGCGCGGCAATGTGCAGAGTCACCGGTGCCAAGAATATTGTCATAGCGGATATACAGCCCGACCGATTAGATTTTGCAGTTCAGAACAATTTCGCAGATGCCAAGCTTCTGGTTCCAATGACCAGACCTCAGACAATCGAGGATAAGTTGGCTTTTGCGAAAGAGGTTGCTGAATTGGTCAAGAAAGCATCTGGAGAAGTCGAGGTTGATGCAGTATTCGAGTGTACAGGCGTTGAATCATGCCTTCAGGCTTCGATATATGTAAGTTAAAAGGTCTTTCACGGAATGGGGAAGTTTGGTGCTAACGCTCGTCAGGCAACTAAACCAGGAGGAAAAATAATGCTAATTGGAATGGGAACACCCATACAAACATTACCAATTTCTGCAGCTGCTCTACGAGAGGTTGATCTCGTAGGTGTTTTCAGATATGCAAACACTTATGCAGATGCCATTAAACTTGTTGCGAGCAAAGATCCTTTGCTCCCTGATCTCTCAAAGTTAATCACGCAGAGGTACAAGGGATTCGAGAGTATTCCGGAAGCATTTGCGATGGCTGGCAAAGTCAAGGATGAGAATGGTAGCTTGGTTTTGAAAGTTCTCGTTGACACCACTGAGTCGTAAAAGGATGTATGCTATCTGGAGCCATTGCTCACCCATGGCCAGATAATACTCCTTGTTTAATGCACCTTTCCAAAGATCGATAATAGCGAGGATTTAGAGTAAGTCCTGATATGCTGGTGGAGTTCAATTTTTCTGGTATAAAGTTAGAAGGATTTAATTAATCATATCTTGTGAGCTATGTAGAGAGTTAGAGGGTCATTTTGGTCGACGACGGCTTCTTAGATTACATCTGGGACTTGATTTAATGGAATTGATTTATTTGACAGATTACTTTTGATGTTAAAGTCTTATTAATCGAATAACCTACAAAAGTTTCGTGGCTTAAGGGTGGACAAGTCTGTGACTGCGTTTGATTTTGTCTAGCGGTAGGTAGCCAGAGAACATTGCCCTCTGGAGAATCTCGACCCAGCTCACTAAAGCATGGAACTTTCCTTCTAATCAATAACGCACAAAGATTCCAGCTTCACTAGCAAAGCGGACCTACTTTTGCACAAGACCATTGAGAATGGAATTGGATATATGACGGGCCGATATCACAGCACTGAGGATCACAAAAAGAGAAAATGACATAACCTACATGATCTGAAAGCAGAGACCGACTTCACAAATCGTGAAATAAAACAAAGATATGGCTTTTAGCTAAATACGTTTAGATAGAAAGATTATCAGAATGAATCTTGTGGGATATATCTGTGTTATTAGTATCACTAGTAGGTCATGTGCACCCTCCGAGTAAGACATATGAGCGGAGAGTACAGCATATACGGCAATGGGCCGATTTAGGGTCAACGAGGCTTGATTATTGCTCCTCTTATGCTAGCTTTTCATTGCCAGTTGACAGTCCGTGGTCCCGATACGAACATGGTTCAATGAACGTTCCGATAGTGTCAACTTATTGAAACAGTATATAATCCATCAGTTGTTTGTCAATCCCGCACTGAGATGGTGAACATGTGGAACCGGCTCGGACCTACCGATTATCTGGGGAAGGGAAGAGGGAAGCTTCGGTACTGAAATCCGAGGTATGATGTAGTAAATGAAAAATGGTAGAAAGTGGGAGACTGGTTCAAAATGGCCATTCATCATAGTGATGCTTGGAAAGAGTAAACAAGAAACTGCTTTTGAGCCATGAAGTAATAGAACCATTCATCAACAACGCTTTGCATCATTTTTCGAGTGAATCTTTGCATCTTTACCGGTATTTATGTTATTCATAGGAATAAGGACTCTGTAGCGGCAAACCTTCTTGTTCGACGTCAATAGTGCAGAGGATTGTCGTCACAAGCCAAGACCGAAAGATCATCCTATCGGCAATACTTTCTCATGTCTCTTGACCATTCCGCAAGGCTCGGCTTTGGATTCGGGGTCGATTCACTAGGTATAAGACGCATCTTGCTAGTTGGGTAATGGATATTCTAGACTCCTGGACTATCATGTTGTAACACGTCAGAATGATGCGTAATGAATCCAGTTAGAGAGGCTTTGATAAGAATTATCAAGAACTTACCCACAATTGTTATATTGTAAACGGAGGATATTCCTGGCATCGTGAGAACATGTGATAATAACGTTTACTTGGGGTAAAACTCTAAAGTAGAACAAAGTTGCCAAGAACGACGGATGTGGATAAGGGCATTCATGGTCGATTCCCAATCCCAGAATGGACAGACGGTAACTGCCAATTCGGTAGTTGAGAGGAGAAAGTAGAGATAAGACAGAAGTAGAAATTACCACTTTATCAACCGATCTAGTAATTTTTCTATTTCCATCGCACAACATTCCCTCGAGACTACCCACATATATCTCCGCATGGACCGCTGATCATTTAACCTTGGAAGATCTAGGGGACCGGCAAAAAGTCCGAAAAATTACTTCCTCTGCACTCAATTAAGCAATTTTCCTTAATATTGACAACGGATCGTCAACACGATCTATAAATCTGTAACCCCAGTTTCCACATTTCCCTGACAATCCCCCTCACTCCCCTCATACCCCCACGCATTACCTAGGTAGTTTCTTTGCCATGACCCGAAGAAATGTTTATTCCCCTTTCTAATGGAACTCAATACATAGTTGAATCTTGGCAATGATGATCCAGGTACCTACCTAGTACTAAGGTATAATATCGTAATAGTTCCATTTAAAAGGTCGGAGGAAGTATAAGTACCTAGGTACCTACAGTACATTCAAGAATATTTTTCTAGTGTTTGGAATCTCAAAAATCATTCCAGAAGACCTCATAATTTTTAATCATCTACCTTGCTTTACTTACCATTATTGAACATGGCTTCAGTAGTTTCAGTCAGGGAACACCAGGTTAAGTCTTCAATCGCACCAGCCGAGGAGCAACACACTACCCCCTTTCAAAATGAAGTAGATATGCAAGCACTGGAGGGAGTCTCCGACAAAATCGACGAGCTCAACGTCATCAAAGCTGATATGAAAAAGTCTGGAGCTGAGAAAGATAAGAAGCAATTTCGACGATATGGTGAAGCGAAAGACCATGTTAAAATCTTTTACACAGAGTATGAATCTGCCATTTTCCTTTTCAGCATACGCAGATCGTGTATTCTAACCCTGTGATAGACAACATCTAAAACAAACTGTGGAATATAATATCACGGCTCGCCAAGTATTCGCCAATAGAGAACCGGGTAAAATGCCAGTAATGACCGCTGCGAAGCTTCTCGATAAATATGTTGATCAATCAGACCCTGATACTCAGGTTGGTCAACTAGAGCACCTTTTTCAGACATCCGAGGCGGCAAGACTGGCTGGACGGCCTGATTGGTATGTCGTGACTGGTTTTGTTCATGACCTGGGAAAGCTATGGGGCCTCATGGGTGCTCAAGGACAGTGGGATACTGTCGGAGATACCTTCATAGTAGGCGCTGAGTACTCAAAGCGGATCGAATTATATGAGAGTCTCAAAGACAACCCGGACTTCAATGATCCTCGCTATAACACCAAATACGGTATCTATTCTCCAGGTTGTGGATTAGACAATGTCATGATGTCATGGGGCCATGATGAATTTCTTTACCAGGTTCTCAAAGACCAATCTACTCTCCCACCTGAGGCCTTGGCAATGATCCGCTATCATTCGTTCTACCCATGGCATCGTGAGAATGAATATTCACATTTCGAGAATGATCATGATCGAGCGATGAAGCCATGGGTACAGGATTTCAACCAGTTTGATCTTTACAGCAAGAGTGATAGCCCTCCTGATGTTGAAAAGCTTACTGTAAGACCCACTTCAATTGCACATCAATATCTAAGCTAATTCTTGATAGCCAATGTACGAGAAAATGTTGGCCAAGTATTTTCCTGCTGAGGTCAACTTTGGAGCTCTTTTAAATCGACCAACGAGCAGCAGCAGCAGCAGCAGCAACAGTAGTTTGAGCGAAACTGCTTGAGGTACGATCCCCTATGTAAGACTTACAACGCCGATGATCAAGCTAACTCTTTTGCAGCTCTAATACTTCGACATGATCGAGGAATGACTTTCACGCTTTACGAAATGATGAAAACTCTCGATACAAATAGCGGGCAAAATATCATGGGTAACTTTTTGGATTGGGCAGGTGGTTTTTTGTACTGCATAGACTTGAACGGCAATGTAAAGGGAATTAAGAAATTACTTGAATATCATTCCCCGGCTACACGAATTTGAACTGTGACTTGATTCGAAATGTGAGATTTGAATGTTTGGTGTCTTTATAGTGTGATGATGACAGGAGGGAGTGTTATGTCAATGTGATTATGTGATTCACGGTCTTTTATTCAACCTAGGACATCTAATCACATGGTATCGACAGAGTTACTTCCCCTCGGTCAGACACTGCAAGATACAGCTGGAGTCTCTTATACTTCACTCGAATCACGTTCGTGACGGAAAATACCGGCTATTCATCAGTTGAGAAAATTACCCACTGCTAAAAGTGGTATGGTTGAGTTGTTGTTGATCGATTATACGACCAATAGGACAATGTCTGGATGCATACCCCTGCTTCGACATCTGACGAATCGAGATAATATGAAAGTACAATATAGCACGGATACTGATATTCGTATTTCAAAGCCAGCAGGCTGTAAGCTATTGTTGAGACCGACTATATGAGCTCGTTGAGCTAGCATCAGCTAAATGAGCAGAAACCAAAGAATACAGGGCTGTAATGCCCTGTGCTCTATTTCAAGTGCACTCAAAAGCACAGTAGTGGAGAAACAATAACCCTTGCAAATTGGGGTACCACATATCTTCGGATTCGACGGTGCCTAGGTAGCATCTCTTCATATGCGACTGTTTCTTCAACGGGCAAGCGACATAAGTCGGCCACAGTTCCTTGACCGATGATGACTTCCCAAGCTTTAGAGAACTCTAAACACGCTAAATCATGCGACTTTGTGGCACACGATTACTGATAGATTATTTGGGGGGGGGCACAGAAATGCCATTTTAGCCGTATAATGCGTACTCCCTTCAGGTTGGTAAAGTTCACTATTTAGTATCCGATGATATATAGCTCATTGCGTTGATAATCCGTCGAAAAGGATCTCAAGATTGTGTGGATTTCTTTTGACAATATGCTTGGGTCGCCTTTAACAGCCAGTTCTCTGGCCGCCATTATATCTGCATTGTTGTACTGTAGCTCGAAGATTTTCGGAAACCTTATGATTGAAATTACTATCCGGACAAGCATTACTTTTACGTTTCTTCTTTTTCTCCTACTTGTTGGTCTTTCTCTTCCCTTCTCACAGACGCATGTTGAAGCTCACGAATTCTACAGGTTGCTTTGCCTCTCACATATAGAGTCACATTTCACCCTTTAGCAATTTATCCCGGGCCTTGGTTCGGTGCTCTCACTGACTGGTATACCGTCTATCGCTGTCTAGTCAAGGACCGTCACATTGACCTATATAAATTGCACCGCGATTATGGTAAGTCCCACATCATCGATTGATTCGGAACCCAACTGACCGTAACAGGCCCAATAGTTCGCTTCGGACCTAATCGAATATCACTAAATACCAATTGTGCTTTGCAGGATATCTACGCCGTCAATGCAAACAACCAGAAATCTAAGATTTAAAATTCCTTCCAATATTTCTTCAAAGTTCCATCTTCTATGACAACAATTGACAAGAAAATCCACGGAATCAAGCGACGCGTTAATGTTCGCGCCCTGGGCGCAGGCACAATCAAGGGGCTAGAGGAGCTTGTTTTACAAAACGTTCGCATCTTCTGCTCGCAACTGATTGATGAATCAAAGTCGGAGGACGGTGCAATTGATGCATGGAGCTCTGCCAGAGATATGACGCCTCTAGTTGGCTATGTCACTTCTGATATCATGGGAGACGTGACTTTCAGTCGAAATTGGAACATGCTGGGAAGTCACGAGAATAGAAACATACTCGAGGTGCTTCCACAAGGAGTCGCCATGATCAACATGGTATTTTGCCCCATGAACTAATTAGCCAAAGGGAATTGTTAACAATTGTTTTGTAGTCAGGTTATATGCCTCTCATTCTCAAGTTAAAACTAGAGAAGCTATTCTTCTCCGGTATGGCCGCAGAAACGTACAAGTTTGAAGCCTTAAGTAAAGATCAATCTAGTTGGCGCGCAGCTCAAGATTCAGCAAAACTCAAACACCGCGATCTGTTCTCGGCTTTACTCGAAGCTCGCGATCCAGAGACTGGTCAGGGCTATACGCAAGAAACATTGATTGCAGAAGCCGGTTTACTTATCGTAGCCGGGTCCGACACAATGGCTACTGCTATCACATCCACAATATTTTACCTTCTCCATACCCAGCGACGCTAACTCTACTACAAGAAGAAGTTCGTGCCATGTTTAAAGACGTCGAGGATATAAAGACTGGTGCAAAGTTGAGCAGTTGCACATATACTGTGGCATGTCTCAATGAAGCGATGAGAATGACGCCAGGCGTTGGAGGACTTTTGCCCCGCGAAGTCCTGTCGGGAGGCATGAATGTCGATGGATATCATTTTCCTGCAGGTATTGATATAGGAGTTCCCCATTACAGCATTCACCACAACGCAGAATACTATCCGGAACCCTTCGTGTTCAAGCCAGAGCGTTGGTTTGTGAACGGTGACACCACTGAATCGGATGTAGCCCTTGCTCAATCTGCGTTTTGCCCCTTCAGTGTAGGCAGAGCTAGTTGTATTGGTAAGAGCATGGCTTATTCGGAAATGTCAATAGTGTTGGCTCGAGTCATCTGGCTGTATGACATGCGACTCAAGCCTGGCTCGACTGCCGGGGAAGGGAATCCTTCATTTGTCGATGGACGCAGGCTCAAGAATGAATTCCAGGTATACGATAACTTTACAAGCACTCATACAGGACCTTTGGTGGAATTCAGGCGAGCTCAGAATTGAATAGCTTCCAAATAAGCATTCATGTTTAGAAAATGGATGGCCTTAGACTTGTAGTAGCAATAAAGATTGGGCCGTTAGGCAGTCTTTCTTGAATAAAATTGATGTCAGTCTACCTATATATTATTATATTTAGAATCACAACCGTCAGAAGTGGTATTGTTTGAACCATACTATTCCTCGACGATTTGCAATATATACATGGATGATTCTGCTATGCTTTGAATTCTAGCATTATTTTTAGAGTTCATCGCGTATACTTCTTGACTCCTTATTGTCTCGACAAAATTCATCAGAGTTATTATAAAGGTAGATGTTTTATACGGCACAAGTACAGAATTAAGACGTTTCTCCAATGTCATAGAATTGTATTGATTTAAATAGAAATGACTCTGCGCATGGTTCTATGCTGATCTCAACAAAATATGCGCAATCATCCTTGCACCACGCTGAATTAAAACATGAACGAGGAGTCGCAACTTCTTAGCATATGTTATGGTACTCACCTCTGTCTTGATACTTCATGCTTGCCAAATGTTAGCCTTCATACCATGAGAGAAATGCACCCTACAACTTACCATCAAGGTTTGTGCTAGTAATAAGCTCTTCCCAATCCTCCAAGATCTTTAAGGTAGACATGCATTTATTTTTAAGCTGCTGGAGGCCGTCTGGGCCTAGAGGAAGTCTTGGTGGGGTTTCTTTTCCAGCGGCCAAGCCTTCTCGTCTGACAATATCGACGATGCGCTCTGCGGCCTTCTTGGGATCACCGGGTTGATTGCCATCAACAACCTTCAACATGTCTTTCAAAGCAGTTTGTATGGGTTCGTACTCTGGGATTGAAAGTGGTTCCCATTTGACATTGGCTTCAGAGTATACTTTTGTACGGTAGTATCCCGGCTCGAGAATCATGGTCCGAATACCGAACTGAGATGTCTCTTTTTGAAGACACTCCACAACAGCTAGTAGTATCATGTTAGCGAAGCCGATCAAGAGCAGACTTATGAAGTCCCTTACCTTCCATTCCAAATTTTCCCACACAATATGGGCCTGCGCCAACCTCACCTTGCCAGCCACCAACTGAGCCCATAAATATAATAGTTCCAGCTTTTCGTTGACGAAAGTGAGGAAGAATTGAACGAGTCAAATTGACTGGACCAAATAGGTTGGTATTGCAGCTCGCGACGAGTCTTTCATGGCTAGAAGGGAAATCATTAGTAAATAGCATCATGTGAATCTTGGGAGAACCAACGTGATGTCCTCGATTAATCCAGCCTCAATGTAGCCAGCGTTGTTGATCAGGACATCGATGCCGTCGTATATTTTGAGAGCCTCTTGGACTTTTGCATCGAGTTCGGCTTGTGAATCAGTCACATCAAGCGACATGGTAGCAGCACCGGCATCCTTCAGATGCTTGATACGATCTGTAGATCCTCGGGTGGTAGCTATGGCTCGATCGCCTCGGGCCAAAACGCTAAGAATAAGCTCCTCCCCGAAGCCGGATGAGCATCCCGTAATAAGCCAAGTGAGTTGGGTCATGATTGCGCTAAAGAGTTGAGTATTCGAGAGAGTTGAAGACTGATGTGCAGTTCCTTTAGAATGGAGGATGACTGAGGCGAATTTGTGGAAAGTTTGAAATGTTGGGGAACCTTGGTCTTCAGGGAATTTCATGTAATCTGCGCCGCAATACATAAGGCCCGCGCCGCAGTGAATCAACAATCCAACATTTGGTTCAATTATGAACCCCAATCGAGCAAGTTCATTAATTATCTATAAAGGTAATCTCTTATTAACTGGGTATGTATATACTTTCTTTTTCCGTTATGAGATGAGCAGATTTTGCTCAAACTAGGATGTTAGTTTATTTGGTTCAATCGAAACAGTTGCCATGTCAGCGTTTGTACGTTGATTTGCAGCAAATCGAGTTTTCAAAGGGAAATATGATTTATAGGGGTTCTTTGAGTTCACGAAGTGAGAATTATCCAGTTACTTCTCCATTTCCTAGTGTTTAGCTTTTGAATACAGGCTCTGCGATAATTAGGATAAAGATTTACATATGTTCAAAGTCGGGTTACTTTGAGGCTTTGAGATGATTTGGGAATAGTGTCAAAATTAAGCGAAGATAAATTCAAATAAATAATTTGCAAATGATCTAGGGACTATTTGTGATTTGTTTATGTAGACTTTTGAATTACCTACCCCCTCGATAGATAATCTGCAGATTATCTGTCGAGGCTATTATCCACCCCGCGGGTACCCGTTGCGCAGCCTGCGCAAAGTAATTTCTTAGGAATGTCTTGTCTAGAACTTAGAAAGCATGAAATGTTGCTGGCTTAACCTAGCTTCAAATGCCTTGTCGAATGTATGCAATTACCTCTTCGCAAAGCAGCACATAATACTTGTCCGTCCGAGAAACCAAAGAAACCCTAGAAATCTCACAATCGACAAAAAAGCGGTGGCATATAGAAGAAATCGGAAGTAGGCTGGTGTCCGGGTCGTAGAGGCTTGCTGCAAGAAATAGTTAGAATTTTGCTATAGGAGTCATCATAAGGTCTTCTTACTTACACCGACGCCAAGAAATGCAAAATCGTCAGAGGTAACGATCCAGACCAGCAGCATATTCGATAGGATCCAGCACACGACCAGACGGGTCCTAAAAGACTTATACGTGTCATCGACTTCTTTTGTTTCTACGACAACTTCCACTGCAACAGGAGACAGAGTCCTTAGCACGGTCTCTTGAAACTTCTGGTCGATATCTACTTGTTGCATCTCCTCTTCCTCGACCATCTGGTGACCGGACTTCAAGTCTTTGATCACGTTGGCCGAGGGGAGCTTTTCACTTTCATCTGAGCCCTTCGTGCCCCAAGAAACATCGTGCCAGTTGTTGAAGGCATATACCATCAAAATATTAATATACGTCGAAGCGAGGATGATATACTGCGGGAAGGAGTGAAACATATGCCAGGGGTCCAAGTAGAGGAATGAGGCAAGATAGTTCAAGCCGTAAATGGTTATCAAGGCTAGTAGAATCACGCCGGCGACTCCCGTTCCTCCAAACATGCTCTCAAAGAATGCTGCGCCCGAAGAGGTGTCGATCTGGTCCCCAATGGGTGTCCGTAATGCCCGATAAACCAGATAGAATGACAAAATTATGACGTAAAGCTGAATAAATGCAAATACTGCGAACGATACAAGATAGGTCACTTGCGATCCCTTGGGCCGATTTCCAAGGGCCAGAATGAATTGTGTGATCAGAAACGCAAGGTAAATATATTCAATAATGTGGTTGAATATGGGGGACGCGGTATCACCAAACGGCCAGCCGTGATAGTCTGATACAGCTACAGGTGTACCGACAAGATTCATGATGACAGTAGTAGTAAGCCAATAGGATGATAAGGAGAACCAACTAAACACAACATTGGCAATGTTATATAATAACTGGAAATGAAACATTATCATCCGGATCAGACTATGGCTGGATTTGTACATGCGACCGAAATGAATAAGCGAGTATAAAGAGGCAGCAAATGATCCATTCAGCCAACGCCGGCGTTGGCTAAGAAACTCAGCAGGGCCTTCCGGTACGTCTGTCTCGCCCTTGGCAGCTTTGACATAAGACAGGTGCCAATTCTGTCCTTCTTTAACCACTAGCTCAAAACAAAGGATACGATCTTCTGCAAGAAACATGTTCTTTTTAAATATATTCATATTGTTGATACTTTTCTTGCCAGATAATAATGTGTGGTCGCCATGGAAATATTGCTCCAAGGGACGGCCCATGATCGCTCGAAAGCGATATGCTGAAAATGCACCGGGGAGAACAGTGACGTAGCCAAAGGAGCTCTCAAGGGGTTTATCAAGAACATTTGAAATCTTGTATTCGAAATTCTGTACTGCCACAAGCGGATTTAATAACTTGGAGTTCGGATTCCCAAGCATAGCGTGGATCTCACCACATGCGCCACCAAGGTTCTTGTCATTATAGAATGCCTCCCATAAGGCTAATAGAGAGCGAGGTCCAGGTTTCGTTCCTGCATCAATCAAAATAGCGACTTCCGGATTGAGAATCCGTCCAAAAGCGTTGAATAACCAACGATGAGAGTTGATCTTTTTGGTATTCTTTTGTTTGAGACAGAATAGGAGTTGCACTGGGGGCAAGTTATCAGAATCGTCCGCATTTGAACTGGGACGAGCGAGCTGTAAGTCGGGAGTGATAGACAACTGTGTCGTGAACTCGAAGACGTGGGCTGTTGTTTCCTTTCCATCCACATCCTGCTTTCGCACGCAGTCTTGATACACTCCAACAGTTGTAAGAAGATCGAGCACACCAGGATCCGCCTTTTCGAAACCATCGAACACTAGGCACACTACAATTTTCTCCCATGCTGCTGAACCCTGCGTCCAAAACCTGGACTTCTTCAGATTCACAATATCGCGAATGTTCTCCATCACACCATGCAATGTTCTAGCGAATAGTATCTTATCCTCATTATAGTAGGTGATCGCGATCAAAAGCTCGGTGTGCCGGTTGTAAATGTGCTGGCGTAGTGTATAACCATTCATCAAGGTGAAATCGTTAGGATCACAAGTCACCGCGGTGTAACGCATCTCCGAGAACTCGTTGGTGCCATTCTCCACATCTATGTACTGAGGCTGCACTGCGTTCTTGATTGCACTTGGTACGGGGTAGTTTGCGCTCAAGACTGATCCCTGGCCGCCTTGAATCAGTTTAATCTTTCGAGTGGCGCGGCGCCGAATAGCTCCATGAGTACCGATAGCAGACGGCATTTCTTGCTCATCAAAAGAATCGTTGGGAATTGTGTAGGAGTTCTGGTCATCGTCTGGAAGACCGCGTTCATCCCCGAAAAAATCCTCGCCGTTTGCTGGGCTGGTTGCTGAATGTTGATAACGCCCCTGGCCAGTACCAGTCACATAGGGCATTGTTGGATTGTAGCCACTAGGATCTGACAGCAAACTTTCACCAACATCATGAGCATCATTTGGTTGATGTACATCACTAATATGATCAGTGTTGGTTAACTGTGTAGGAGGACCAGTAACAGACTGTTCAAAATTTTATTAGCAAATGTATTTTGGTCAACCCTTGGAGTCGTGGGCGTACGATATTTGGATGTTGAATAAGATCATTCATAGGATAGTCTTCAGCTGAATTACTCCAGTTGGGTGTTTCCATGTTTGTTTGTTCTCTCAAATCGGAGAAGAGTGAAGGATAGAAAAGGACAGAATGAAGAAAAAACAGTCAAGATAATGCGAAGGATTGTTAAGAAGAAATTTCCGGGTCTGATTGCACGAGAATAGTATCGTCATGTGAATATATGTCGTTGGAGAATGCGTAGCCAGATGCTGTCACAATGTCCTGTGCAAGTCTCGACAGCTAAATAGTCAAGCTGACCCCTTTAGGATGCGTTCGTGTTGGTATCACCTCGGTGATGATTATGACGTCTTCATAATATGTTTGATGCGTTGACTGATAATGTGTGTTTGTTCTAGGTTCAGAGTTATGATAGGTACCTATATGGAATACGCTCGTGCACTAGCGCACTCACGTGTGCACATTCACTCGTATCGTAACAGTTTTTGTTTAAGACGATTCATGAAGGCATTGAGGCTTAGATAGCTTCGGCATATTAAAGACTTTCCAGGGTTTAGGAAGACCCATTAATGAACATTTTTAAAGCTTTCTGGTAGATGCGGTGGTTACGAAATACGTAAGCAAGGGGTCCTAGCTAGAGCCTACATCAATATTATTACTACGTCGCATAGTGGTGCTATGCGGACTAGGTGGAGCTGCCGCAAGTTTAGCTGGGCTAAGAAAAGAGTGTGGAGTCAGGGGAAATGTATAGCCTTTATTTTGACAGGGACGAAAAGCTAAGCGGTTTGGGAAAAGCGCAAGTTATGTTTTAAAGCCTTGGTAAGTGACTAGCAAGAGAAGTAGATCAGTTCAATCAATGTAACGGCGTAGACTAGCTTTTTCAGGTAGATATCGATTCAAGTGGGCTAAAAAGTATTCTTTTGATAATATGCTCTTGATTGGATTTGATTTCTATAACTAACTTGTGTAGGGGATTTATGCTGCAGACTTATCACTCAGGAGTGGCTTGAAACAACCAACCTTCATGTCAAGTATGTGTTTTTGTTTCCTCATGTACTCTATTTGCCTTCGAGTCAATGGGAGGGTAAGACTAGTAAGGGCTGTTTTCATGTGCAAATTGATCATTCCTGACGGATTGCAGATACTATGATCTTCTTTCTTATCAAATTGCCCCAAATCGTGTATTATAAGGCCTGACAAGCGTGTATAAATTGCTGCAATACTCTCGTAGATATCAGGTGCTTCTGGTAGTGGCCAGAGTTTGATTTACAGAGACACCATGTAAGCGATCCGAGGATTATCGATTCGCACCTATGCGGTCCCATCCAAACAGCGTGTCGACACCATCGAGGCTTCTCATTCTCAACTAGTAGGTGGCTAATCAAGTCCTTGAATGGCTGTAGCAACGAGCATAGTACATTTTCTCGAACAGAGTGAATATGTTCTTGCCAATTGATCAGTACTTTGTTTCTTCACACTGGCATCAATGGGAGTTTTCTAAGACGTACCTAGTACACCAAGAGGTGTTTGCGTGCTGCTACAGGACAATGCATCCTCAAAGTCTGCAGTGTCGAACTCCAACAAGATGTGACGCGATACGATCCGGAATAACGATATACTACCAAGTTCCCACGCAATCCACAAGACCCTCAGCATTGGAGTGTTAACATCTTCAACCAGACTGGCGACATGGTTGATCCAGATTTCTGCCCATGGTCGAAGTACTTTGGTAGCATCATAATAGTGCACTACGGCAGTTAAGTGATAGATCTCATCAAGAGAAAGGTCCTGCAAAGTCTCATCGTAATTGCCATGTATTATCGAAAGGAAAAGGCCCATGGTTTTGGAATTGTCTTCTGGTAGTCGTACGATCCATTCACCGACAGCTGCCCTTGTGCTGGGCTCCCGTTCCGCAAACCCGCCATACAGCATACGCTCGAATACTGGGGAAGCACGGGCTAGTGTTCTCGGACAGACAATGTAGTCGTCTGTTGCGCCGTCTGGGCCGATTCGAAGAGTGAGATCGCCCCAAGGGTCGAGCCTGATAGTGCTTAAACTCATGTTTGAACCAAAAAAGCAGGAATTTGACAGAATTGCAGAAAGAGAGATTCTGAGAATGCCCGATTTATTTCTTAAATTATATATTACTCCCTTCCTCTCTTTTATATTCGTATTGCCTAATGACATACGAGTTTTTGGTGGGTTTCTGTATATAAGCTATTCTAGCTATTCCATCGTGTTTTGCAATCGAGCTTTAAATGTATATTTTGGGCATATGCCAAGAGACAATGCATTGTGGCTTGCGGAAAACACTAGAGGTTGCACCGGCGCCATAAATTGCACTAATAGGCAGTACCAAGAGGTAATGGGGAGCCCTTGACGAGAAAAAGGCCAACCGTTACTGCCTTGAATTAGAGAGCAATTTTCATGCGCCAAGTGAAGTACTCCTCGATGCCGAACTTTACAACATAGTGACTAAAGAAAGGAGTTCCCAGTTGTGGTACTTGAGCCAGCTTCATAATTCTACCATATTTCCAAGAGTCTAGGTGCCCTCCTACATTGTCGCATATACAACATGAAAGGGCGCAAGGACAAATGATAATCTACGACTTTGCAGTACGTCAAACTGTCCTTTTTTGCCTCTCTTCCATTTGGCTTCGAAATTTTCCAGCCTAGAAGCAACAGAACAAATCAAATCGAAACCAGTAAACAGCCATTCCTAGTACTCATCTGATCTATGCATGCCCAGTATCAATGACTAATTGAATGTACCTTGCATTGCCCACTAAAGCAAGAAAATGACTCCTGGCAAGAAGCGTTAACAATCATTGTCCAAGCCTCTGCGCGACATAAGCCATGTGGAGTTTCACAGTAACCGTTTTGGTAAATCTACGACGGCACCAATTAGAAGCAGAAGGTTTGACTTGAGGTGGAGCTTGAGGAGTTTTAGCCGATGCCAATGCCGATGCCAATGCCGACATCACGGAACTCCACTTATAGGGACTGAGCCACGTGCGGGCTTAACCGTTCCGAGAAAATTACGGAGGCGCCAATCACAAAGCAAGTTTTGAAATCCATCCATATTGTAGATGCTAGTGATTTCTAAATAGGTCCTTCCTACTCACAACCATGCCAAGACGTTCTATGAAGTAGACTCACCATGACTTCTATCCCAAAAGAAAGTGGTGATTAGTCAGAGCTTACTACCGCTTTCGACGACCCTCTAACAACAAAGAATAGCCTGGAGATTATATTTCGAAAGCACTGTAGCCAACTCACAGCACAGAGCTTTCTCAATTGTGTCTCTTTTGGTGGCATCACTGGGGATTCACACCACTTTTCCATACAATTTTTAAAGGTTATCATTGAATTGAATACACCTTGGACAACATGGTATGGCGGAGTGGAGGTAGGCGTCACGAACCATGAACTTATATCAAATTCGAATATTTTATTCTTTTATTATTATATATTTGCATCCTTGTTGTAGAAGTTGTCTTTATGGTTCTATGTTTCTAGCTAGTAAAGCGATCGAGTTGTTTGGCGAAATACATTGGATATTCATCTCCGAAAGAATCTTGGCCAAGTGAAGAATGCCCTTACTATTGTGTCTGATATCCAATCCAAGATCCGCATGTGCTATGATAGAGGCCTCAAAAATCTCAGCAATATCCTTGCTATCCCAAAATCCTTCCCTCGTATCAAGCAGCTTAAGAGCGCTGATGACTCGCTGCAGCAATCCCAAATCATCCGTTAAATATCCAGCAATTGTTATATAGGGTACGATGTCGGCGCCAAACGTAATGAGAGGCCGTGAGGAAGGACCCCTTAATTTGATGATTGATTCGACTTCAGGTAGGAACTCATCCAAGACGCCGATTGCAGGAAAGTCTTGGCCGCTGAATGTCCACGGCTCTTTGTCTAACATAGCAGTCCATGTCTTTTGCAGAAGACGTATCTTGGACGCGTCGGATAAATCCTTAGATGATCTTGGACGAGAAGCGCGTTCGAGGATATACTGGTCGAAACGGGCGCTCCATTGCCAAAATTGCTGGTATATCTGTTGATAAGCAACCTTTTCACCCCAGCCAAACAGATTCAAGAAGTACTCAGGTGGCTGATCAGGTCGCACATCGCCATGAGACGGTATGCTTTTAATGTTACTGTACGCTTGTTGATAAAACATATCATGAGCAATCTCAAATGAATGAAGCTCGCTTCTAGCGGCATCCAATGTCATTATAGGTGTAAGTGACTGTAGCTCGACTTGGCCGAGGTCCGGAGTTGCACGTGAGATGTTTATGAGCGGAACCACTTCACTGTCCGTGAGAAGATGCGTCTCCAGACTAAGGCGGGAAAATAACACAGCGATATGGTCTATATTACGCTTGTTTTGGCTTGTAGATGATATTGCTTGGTGCAACGCCACTGGAAGACGACCTTTTCGGGATGTCAAAAAGCGACGCTTCGCATCGGGAACCAACAATGACACAAGCAAGCCAACCCCCGATTCTAAGTGCCTAAGTGATTCAGCATATCGTCCTCGAATATTCTCAAGACATATGAACAAGATACAACAAGCTAGAGCAGCCTCAGCATCCTCAGGTGTCGCCTTGGACAAAAGAGGTTGCAAATGCCGAATTGCCATATTATAGTGTAGTATAACAGATCTTTCGTGCTTTGTTGCAGTTGCAGCGCTGCAATTGGCTGTTTTTTGTGTTAGAAAGTCAATATGAGCAGCTGCTAATGCTATCAAGGCATAGCGTGTTGCTGCAATCTGTGATAATGACCGAGGGAGTAAGTCGACCCAAAAACTTGTGCTTGTCGTTGAATCAGACAAATCCTGGATCGTGTAATGAACAGCATGATTGAAATATGTATCTTGGGTGTTCATATCTGCGAGCAGTGTCTGCTGGGGCTGGACAAGTTGTATCGTGTTATACTCTGGATGTCCTTCATGAAGGAGCACACTCGTCTGGCGCGTGAGGTCATAGCCATCGCATTTGACCCGGTCTTGACAGCAACGGTGGCATGTCGGCTTCGCTTCGTCGCATTTGAGATGGCGTATTCTTGATGGACAGAAAATGTCAGAGTCCCTGAGAGCATGTCCAAATCCTTCGGATTACTCACTTGCTGTTACGTTAGATGTTAGTCGCGGATCTCGGCAAATAATTTGATTGGAATGAATCCGGAAGTGAACGGAACCGACCACGTTTTACATCCAGAACGTACTCTTGAAGCCCGAGCTCTCTTGCGCTTCATCGGTTGATTATGAATTGGACTATCGCGGCTGTTAACTGATGCCGCCATAACATGAGGTTTAGGTACACAGCATGGTGTTCTAGTGGTCAAGCAAGTTGTCGAAATTGGTTTATGAGAGGATTTGGATTCCTAAATAACTGTTTCAACACTGCCCACAGACTGTCATTGCGCCGTTCTCAGTCCATAGACAAGACCTTCAGGGCTTACTTAGTGGCTGGGTACTGTGAATGCTCCACTCACACTTGAAGTATCTCTCAAATGGAGCTTTACAAAAGGATTAAGCCTAAAGGTGGAGCGTAGTCGTCGACGCTTATTTCTAACTTCCTGCTGCGTTAATAACCTTAGAAAGCTACAGCATTACGGATTTCCAAGGTCAGGTACCCGAGGTAACCTCACCCCATTATTAATAAGCCACGATCAAGTCATGGGTTAATACCTTGGAATCAAGGCCAAACAGACTATCAATATTACATAATCACCGAAGAGTCTTGATCAACGAGCTCAGCTCGCGGCTCGCGGCTCTCTAAACCCCCTGCTCGCAAGTTCGCAATTCGCCTGAATACAACTCATTGGCTGAATGAGCCTTAGCCAAGGCCAATGCCACTACGAGTTCGTTAGAACAGGATTGACATGCCTGTCTATCATGTAGTAGTGCATTCGCAATATTTTGAAATGCTCATCACTCCTCATCATTTTTCTCATTGTGCTGCTGCTATCTGAGCATTCGTTCTCTACACTTCATTGACATTTTGCTATCGTAAACGGTGTCGATTTCATTGTATATAACTTAACTTTTCGAGTACATCCTATGTACTTTGTAATCATTACCCAAGCTCGGGGAGGTTTAGATGAAATCCAAGTCCAGCCTTGTCACTCATAAGGCTTGGTGGCAATACTCCTCTTCTCTGCGACTCAATGTTCATGGTATGATTTTCAATCCAGCGTGAATCTTCTGGATAACTCATTGGTTTATACGGGCAACTGGAAAATCTTTGGTGATACCTTCCATTTATGTATATTCCATGAGCTACTTGCGACTAGACCACTCTCTTTCAGAAGAAATTTGATTAGCTTCTTGTCGAACATTGCGAACACGACTGGTACCACAAATTTTGGGTTTCTTATGACAGTCTCATGACCTTTTGATTTCCTTATACTTCGGAGGAGTTCAAGGGACCCATTGAGTCAGCATGTCTACCCCCAATGCCGACTCGCCCGATATCTCATCAGAGGAGTGCGAGCGCTGTTTTGCCTTTTTACAGACCATTCACGGACAAGAGTTTCTACAAGCATGTTACGAGGAACGCGAAGAGCGAAAACGTATCAGCAAACCAAACACCATCCCCGGGAAACTCTTGAAACTCTCTGAGGTTCGGAAGCATCACGAATGGGAAGCACACAAACGCGATATCTTCTTCTACTACATGCGAAATTACAGCTCCGCAGGCATATTACGAGAGATCACTGCGACAGGCTACCGGTTCTCAAGTCAATCGTAAGTAAAATAATTGAGGCCTCACACGATAATTAGTTAATGTATACTATAACAGACCTCGAACTTGTGATAATAGATTAGAGGCATGGGGCTACCCTCTTAATCCACATTCCAGACAGATATTTTTGAGTCGATTACGAGAGAAAGCAACAGCTTGGGAGGGAAAATTTCAACTTGAACTTCAGAATGATCTCTCGGTAGTATCTGACCTATCGAATTTAGAAACAGTTGCTGTTCCCAGTCATATCAACCTCAATGTATTCAACACACCATTTGGATTTGAAGATTCTCCAACTCTTGGCACGACTAAAGGAAAGACAATAACCGATGTCATAGAACCACTTGACCACAAAGCGTCGAAATCTATCATGCGACAAGGGTCTACAATTCTGGACCATACTTTCCAATTGGATAGTGTTTCGCCGAGAAATTTTGACGAACTTACCAATGGGCAAATTCCAATGGACACTAGCTTGCCTTCTTCGGCAAGTTCATTCATCTCACAGGAAGTCATTGGCTGGGCCGAAACTCAAAACAATAACGATGTATCCCCCGAATATATCAACCCCAGCGTGTTAACTGCACCGATTTCGTCTGTCAAATCTGATGCCGATTCTGGCTATTACTCGATGGAAGTTGTAGAGAAACTCTTAGGATATCAAGAAGTAGATAATAGCATACAAGAGGAACAGGAGGCCTCTGTTGATGGAGACTTTGACATGGTTGACCCTAGACCTGATAGTCCGGATCAAGCTTATTACCAACTCTTCGATGCTAACTCTATGATTCCATCGAATGAAATGAACTCTCTTCTACGACAGAAGCTAGATTCTCCACGTCGATCATCCATACTACACACGATTCCTTGCAGGAATGATCACATGGATATCGCACTCGGCAAGAGAGCTATATGCGAATGTGGGGTTACTCAAGTCCATGCTGTTTGCCTCTGCATGATCAATTTACCTGACCATCAAATTCTCACAATACTAGGACATGTCTTCAGCAAAGACAAGATTGATGGGGCAGGAAATACTCCACTCCACTATGTTGCAGCAGCTGGGCGAAAGGATGTCCTTGAATACATGATTGCGTCAGGCATTGACCCGGGACGATTGAACACTATTGGCCAGAGCTTCATACATGTTTTGGACGCCAGCCGTTTTAGTGATGATTTGATTAACTTTCTTGCGATGTTCAAAGATACTGGTCTACTGGAGCAACGTGATCATAATGGTCGAACGGTTCTCCATGGTCTTCTTCGAAATCCAATACTGCCCCACGTGTATCATGACCTAGTGGATTTCTACCGACCCGAAAGAGCAATACAATTTTCGCTTCGGGACAATCAAGGTCTGACTGCAGCACAACATATTCGAAACGTTGCTGAAGCTCAAAATCCTTATGCATCATATGGACATGTCGGCTACGCTCAAGCAATAGTTGTCTACGAAAATATCGCCAATCGATTCATTACACAGACTGAAATCCCTGGTAACTCTATTGAGGAGACACAAAACCGTATTGCGGTTCTTAGAAATTCCAACCCTGATGTGGCGGATTCTGTTCCAAATACCGAGGATAGTACGGGTAGTAATGCTCTCCATTGCTTGGTCCTACCACCCAGAACTTGTACTCTGGAAGATACCGAAAGAATCCTCGATAAGCTAAAGCAATACATATTTTTCGGAGCTGACATCAATCATTATGATCAAGCCGGTAGAACACCACTTCTCGCAGCCATCATCGAGTCTACATCTCCCACAAATGAATCCGCCACCAAAGCAATCGTCGAATTACTTTGCCAGAGGGGTGCTAATGTCTTTCAAAAGGATCGAGATGGCCACACTGCATTATACCACGCGATACGCAAAGGTTATTGTGACTGTGTTGCCATTCTACTTCAACACGGAGCCCATGTGAATTGCAGAGCCCCAAATGGACGCAGTTATCGAATGGCTGCGCAGGATTATTTACAAGAACATCTATCGGCAAATGATCAGGAAGGGTTTGATAAATTGCAAAAACGACTGGCTGTTGTATCGGCCTTGGTCGCTTACAGAGCAGTTTTGGAACCAACACTGCTCCAGGCCTGGGGTGTTGATGCAACGTGAGATAACTGAGGGAAGAGATACATTGTTATCGTGATTCCATTAATTGTGAGGCTGTGATATGGTGACGGGCTAATCAAGCGAGCCGGTGAATCTTGGGTTGAGAAGCCTTTCAATCGTCTCCTTCCACACGACTATCTTATTCTCATCTCAAATTGTCCACAACCTCTCAAACACTGACTGACGCACACTCGATTCTCCACATCTAACATCGCCAAATAAGCCTAACCAAACCAACAAAAATTCAGATGGAGCCGCCTGAACTCCAAGTTTGGATAGATTTCCTCTAAATTTCGCGACAATCTTGGCATGCCTCGCTCAAGGATAGACCTATGAACGAGTTGTAAACATCTCCAAAATTCCTGACACGTATCATGAAGCTTCAGTATATAAGCCAATAAAGGGGTCAGAAAAAACAGAGTTCTCAGTGCCACTAGGCTCGCTGAAGAAAAGATAATGAAGATGAATGGGGGAATTAGTACATAAGGAGTAGCTAAGCGAAAAATGGAGTAATTTCTTGTCTGAAGATAGGTATCTCCAGCAAATTCGTCTGGTGATATGATATATTATATTATATATATAACAGATAGCGAGCCAGTTGGCTGAAGGGTTTGGCCAGGAAAGAAGTAATCATAGCCTTGGCCTCTTTGTCGAATATTGCTCATGAGATATAATATCCATGTATGGAATCTTCAAACGGTTCCAACAGTTGCGACTTTATCTCTTAGGATTTCATACTATTCGATGGGCGACTCCTAATTTAATGTGTATTCAAGGACGGATCTAGAAGATTTGAGGGTGCGGCTGATCGCGCAAGACGAATTTAATTGACGAATTTAATATGATGGAATAAGAGAAATTGTATTTATCAACTCATAGTATCAAAGAAAAGTTCCTCGTGTCATTAAGCTAAAGTTTTCTCGTCAAATGTATAATAACTAGCACTCGCTTCCCTACTCCAATTTCCTTCACCCAGCCATTATTCAACTCACCAATTCTCCTACCCCTCCCACAATAAACCACTCAAATAACGCCCAAACCCAGCCCTCTCATTCTCCAGCTTTCCAAGCAACAAAGCACTGAAAATGCGGCCTATCCAAAAACTCCCCAAAATCCACCCCCTCCACCAAAGGATCCACAAACTCCACCCACTCCAGCTCCCCCATCCCCGCTTCCCTCACACACTCCTCATACAATTCCCTCTCCCAAATATACGCCTCAAACCCCAGCAAATCTCCCTCCTCCCCTCCATCCCGGCCACGTACAGAAATCCGAACCTTCGCACCCCCCTCCACCCTACACAAGATCCTCCTCGTAACACCAAATCTCGACTCCTCCCCCCTCCCCGCACGCAAAATCTCACAATTCGGCACAATGCCCACACACCTCCCACCCGGCAGCAGATGCGCAAAGATATTGCGCCACATGGCCACGAGTTCGCGTCTCCCAGACGCATAGTTGAGAAACCACACTGCGAGCACGAGATGGAATTTCTCGCCTACATTCTCTAACGGGGTGCTGCAATCAGCGACGCGGAAATCGATTTTCGGGTGCTCGTTGTTGGCATCTGCATCCACGTCTCCTCCTCCGCATTGAACACGTGCGCATTGTATCATTGCCGGGGAAATATCAATACCCACTACCCGATCGGCGCCCCATTCCACGAGTTTCTGCGTGTAATACCCAGCTCCGCAAGCGAGGTCAAGGACGCGGAGACCGGTGATATCTCCAACATGTGTTTGGATAGCTGCAAGCTCGAACGAGGAGCCTTGCTGGTTTTTGATGGCAGCGTAGCGAGTGCCGATGGCATCATATTGGGCTGTGGATGGAGTGGATGACATATCTGGTGGAGGGAGGGAGAGCGTTTGTGGGCTATGTTTGGAACTTGTTGATAAGAGGATGTAGGGAAAATTTGGTAGCTCAAGATGCAAGGAATCGTTAATCTGCAGTGTAACAACGCCTGATGTCTCAGATGTGAAATCGCAGGATGAGATAGAGGTAAACAAGTTTCGAGAAGCCAAACAAATATCAAAAAGGAAAGCCAAAAAGGATTAACAAAAACCCATCTAATGATTGACTAATAAACTCATACCCAGAGAAGAACAAAAAAAAGAAAGAAAGAGATTCAAAAACTAGCCGTCCGACCTGCATACTCTCAAACGCCATCACGTGGAGTGGTTTTGATCCCAGGTAGGTATTTACAGTTGCACAACATGAAACAACGCATGAAGTGTTGGATATTAATTCCGCCTCGCACAACTTACTTCGTACTTTGATAAAATATACAACTCAACAAACACACATAATCACAATATTGCAACTCCCCAAAATCCAACTCCCTACGATATCCACAATTCAAAATAATAAATATCATCACAACATTTCTCCCTCTCCCTCTCCCTCTCCCCTTCTCCCCCCATCCTCTGCCCCCTTCCCAACACCACAACACCGCAACAACTACACACCCTCCCGACTCCCGAGTCCCTCCACTAGAAGCTCCACTCCAATTCCAACCATTTCAAACCATAAAATACAATAAGATCCACCCAACCATCCGCCCATCCATTTATCCCCCCACCCCCACCCC